>JAOXYD010099451.1:0-11770 GCA_028565735.1 Pinacopodium congolense | reverse complement strand
CTTAGTTAGATTGGGAAGAGTTTAAGGAGCACTGCAATGTCAAATTCAGGCCACCTATGACTAATAATCCTTTAGGAGAAGTGGATAATTTGAAGCAAATAACATCAGTGGAGGAGTATCAATGCCAATTGTAGTCCTTGTTAAACCTCACCAATAAATGAAGCTATTCACAATAGGATTGATAGAAAGCTTAAGAATTAAGGTGGAGATGGAACAACCAGGAAATTTGGGAATTATTATTAACATTACAAGGGCTAAAGAAAGAAAACAGTGTGTACAACTTAGTAGCACTAGAATTTTGATTGGGTGAATAACTCTAAAATCAACAATCAGCATTGCTATCTTTATTAGCAATTAAAATAACAATATGATGAATGGAAGATGGAAGCAAATTGTTTTTGTCACTAACAACTTGGGTAGTAAACCTGCACTGATTTTCAAGTAACTCTCTTGAACAAAAATGGTAGAAAGAAAAACTAAATTAATTGTAATGAATTTTATTCAACGGGACATAAATGTATGAGGCTTTTCAAGATAGAGATGCCAAAATTCAGATAACGAGCAAAAGGACGAAACTGTAGGAGATTTAGGAATATCATGAGTTCAACCTCAAGGATGAGTTTTGTATGTAGGAGGGTTGAAGTAATGTAGAAGATGCAAAAATAAATACTATTATTTAGAAAATTTTATTATTTCAATATTTTATTTAAATAAAAATTTAAATTAGAGGGATTTTATCTTAATTAAGAAAGTTATTATTTAAAAATCCTATTTAGGTTTCTAAAATATCTATGATTTTTAATATCTCTACTGTTATAAAGCTTATTTAAAGAGCATATTGCTATTGAATAAAACATTAAAATATATTATCAAAAAATCTATAGAGGATCTATTCAGGATAGCTCTCTCTACTTTCATTCAGTATAGGCAAGCCTAAGAAGGGAGTGAGCACCAATAATGGAAGAAGAGTGGACTTCCATATGAGTTTACCCATGATTAGATCCTACATTAAATCTCACATAAGAGATTGACACCAAGATGGTTTAAGGTTTAATTGTTTGATTTATGAAAATTTTAATGTAAGTCTTGTCTTGATCATTTTAATGCTTTAAGGGCCCTATCACTGACTAGATGATCATTTAAAGTTAGGCATATGCATATAAGATTTAAATGGCCCACTAGTATATTTAAACAACGAGAACTAATCAACTAGTATATTTGAATTGCCGACTAGTGTAAGTGAAAATTCATTAAATATGTGTGACTAATTGATGGACTAGTCGACCATTACAAGGTATTGGTCGACCAATATACTTATCTAATTGACTAGTAACAACATGTTTTTGTTTCTAACGACTAATTTTTGTATCTAAAAGACTTTTGAGTTAAAATAACAACTAGATTGAGTTAAAATTTGAATGTTAAGGGTTCTAAAGTTCTAAATGCATGGTCTTAAGATAGCTAAATAAGTTTTGATGAATTAAGTCAATTCGAGAAAAGTTGTGACGCTTTTAAGAGCTTAAAGAACATATTTATGAGTAATTTTGCATTCATTAATTTCTCATTGAGTTATTGAATCCTTAAGTATTATGTTAATTAAACAAGATGTTTTGGTTGTATGTTCTTTTTGGGGTTTGGTATTGTGCTACTTTGAGGGGTTACTCTTCAAACTAAAAAGAAGATCGTGTAAAGTTATTCTTCACCATTAAAATAAGATTGCATATGGTTCTTTTTTATATTTAAGAAGACTGGTTGTAAGGAAGTTTGTCTTCACCTTATTAGAAATAAGATTATAGTAGAATATCTAATAATGTCTTGGAAATGGATTAAGTAAGGTTTACTTGGCAAACCATTATAAAAATTGGCTTGTATTCTCTCTATTCTTCACTCCTTATTTTATGTGAGTTATGTGGTTGATTGAAATATATTGGCATAATCATCATTATATTAGAAGTGTGTTTAGGTAAATTTTGAAATAGTAAAAATCTGTGTGTTTTTTTTTCTAGTTTGGTTTTTTGTTTATGTTTTTCTAGATGTAGAAATTGAAAAAAACAACATAAAAACCTAACAAAAACAATACACAAATACATTACCAAAAATAGCACAAAAACCCGAAAAACACACACAAAAACCAAAATAGAAAATGGAATGGAAACAGAAAGTTGAATAAAAGAACCCTTAAAAAATTGTTTACACCCAATACATCCTCATCCCTTAAGTGCTATAGGGACCAATAAGTGATATTAACTAGTATTCATATATTGCATAAATTTCTAACAAAATTTTGGATAAATATCACTAGAGTAAAATTTAATATTCTTTTTAGTAAAAATATCCAATGCATCAATAAATCACCTTTATTTGAAGGTGACAATTATATATATTTTTAGAAAAAATCAAAATAAAGCATTTCCTTTTGTTTATAGGAGTTGATCTTTGGGAAATTATAGAGAATTACCTTTACACAAAAAAAAAAACAATAGTTATAGATCAAGTGGAGACTTAGGCACTAAAGGATGTACATGGGTAAAGTGATAATCATAAAAGACACATTTAACTTAATAACAAAACAACATATATTCTGTTTTGTACTTGAGTAAGAGTGAATTCAATAAAATATGCATGTGTAAATCAGCTTAAGATATATAGTATACACTTGAAATCGCATATGAGGACACAACTTAAGTAAAAGATAATAAAGTGAACATGTTTGTGCATCAATATGAATGATGTAATATGTAATTTGATGAATTAATTTCCAATATACATGCTTTCTTTATTTATATTATTAATAATCTTAAAGTTCTTATAAGACTTAACATTAACTTTGAATTGGTTAAATTTTACTTAAGTCTTTACCAAAAGTTAGGGATGTAAAGATGACAACTATATAAGAAGCTAAAGATTTTAGTACCTTGCAATTAGAAGAATTAGCTGGATCACTCCTCACTTATGAGATCCTAATGAATGAATTAAGAAGTGGCTCTAATAAGAAGTATGGTGTTTAAAGTTATTGATGATGAGAACACCTCTATAAATGGGCATTCAAGAGAACTTATATGTGCTTTATAGACAAAGATGATAATGATGATGATGAGGAACCTTCTTACTCAAATTCTTATGATGATTACGATGATCTCTTATATGATAAATTAATTGAATTGTTAAACCAAGGTGGTTCAACTCATGTGTTTTGATGATGAAAAACCATTATTATGAGTAATGTTTAAGTCTTTGATGCTTTATAAAATAGATTGATGTGTAAAGTGTATGATCATATATGTGGAGCCTAAGGTAGAAGAGTTATCTTGAAGATAATGAAGAGCTCAAGCATTAGAGATCAAGAGTTTGGATATCAAGGAACAAATGATAAAGATCAAGTGATGATCAAGCTTAAAGATCAAGAGAAGATTGATGATTAAGAAAAGAATATCAAGTTAGTTAGGCTTAAGAAAGGTCTTAAGTTGTAAGTTTTCTTAATCTTAATCAATGCTTGAAAAGGGCTCTCACATTTGCATGATCATACTTGCATATAGACAATATAGGAGTTGAATTTTAGTTGTAGTGATTAACTTGATTTGATTATGGCTTTGGCATATTAGGAATTGAATTATGTGACATATAGTCTAATTGTTAATGTGTTTATGCAACATGAATTGTTCAAATGTATTTGATATGTTTAAGTTGATTAAATTATTTGTTGAAGTTGTTTATGTATGTCTGAATTTTATTTGAACATCTTTTTGGAATGAATTTTGGTTTATCTATGAATTAAGAATTGATTGAAAAGGATTTAAAGTTGGTTAAAATGAAAAAGTTTCATAATCAAGGCAATTCTTATGTTTTGAATTGATTGAAATGTTTTGATGATTTAAATAGTCTTGAATTATGCTTTAAAACTTGCTTGAAGCATTGTTTAATGTTAGGAATTTGTTTGGAATATTTTGATGTTGGTTTGAAGTGTTTTTCTCATGTTTTCTGAACATAAACGATAGGGTGATCTTCATTAACAGCACCTTGATAAAGGGTCGTTTATCCTCCCTGTCCAGGAGCATCAACAGTGGTGTGTTCTATGAACAACGACGTCGTTGATGATCCCAGAAGGCATCGTTTTACTCACAAACTCTAATGGCCAGTTTTGGGGTTTCGAATTAAATGACTTTTTAACCTCCCAAACGACTAGTTTTTTTTTCTAATGACTCCAAATCTCTCCCAACTTTATATTTATGATTTCGAAACACTTTTAACAAGTTTAGAACTTCTGAAAAATGAATTACCAGATCAAATCTCTCAAATATTCAAAGCTCTCTTTGTTTTCTATATAGTTTTCTTTCAATCACAATTTTGTTGTTTTAAATTCATTTTTTGTTTAGGGAAGTTTGCGTTTTCAGTTAGTTTATACCTAGATGAATCTTAGAAAGGTTTTAGTTGAATTTTTGATTCATTAAATCGTTTGTTTCAAACTTTCAAAGACAAATATACCAAAACAATCTCTATTCTGATTAAACTTCTCTGAACTTCTGTGTTCTTTAATTTTTAGCTTGCAAAATGATTTTTATTGATTCAAAATTATCTTTCACAATTTGCTTAAGGCCTCAAGAGTGCATATGATCTTTTACCTCAATTTTTAAGAACTCAAATCATGTGTTTGAGCTCAAAAAATACAAAATGCTCAAAACCGTCCAAAGTTACGTGTTTTCTCTGTAACTTCTTTATTGGCTTCGATTATGATATTTAATCAATTTTTTTGGTGTGAAAATGTGATTTTTTTAGTTTGATTAAGTTCTTAGGATTGTTCTAGTATTTTTGTTTTAATTTTTGAGTGTTTATGTTGTTTGTTTAAGCTTGATTTTTGTAGGTTACTCAAAGTTATCCAGGTTTGAGCATTCTAGCTTTGTGCTTAGTTGTGATCATTCAATTGATGTGCTAAATTTGTGTTTGCTACTGCAATTTATTTTTAGCATATAGATTGATGTTGCAATAGGTTTATTGCATTTAATTTGTAGCACTTGGGTTATTAAATTCGTGCCTTTATAGGCTGAATTGTTAAGACTGCATATTTTGGACAGATTGTATGTTTCAATGTTTAATATGATTATATGATAGTTTAATCATGTTTTTATTGATTGAAATAAATTTTTTTATGATTTATTAAAGTATTATGATGTATTTAATAATTCTGGTTTGCCTCGATATTTTTTATAATTGAATTTATTGAATGTGCATTAAAGAAATACCATAGAAAGTTTATTTACTGTCTTAAATTGGGGGAATTGATTTGTCTTAATTAGTAATTGTGGTATACGCTGCTCTTTGCCTTTAAAATAGACTTTATTGGTTGCTCTTCACCTAGGATAAAGAATATTTGGATTTTGTTAATCCTGTTTTGTGAATTGGATTGGTTTAGGCCTTAATTGTGCATTGAACATTTCATATTGCATTTGTTGCATTTGAGCACTTATCTTGTGTTGATTTTGATCAATTGTGTCATAAACTATAAAAGCTTGGTTTAAAGCTCAAGGGAGCTTGGATTAGGAGCTATCCCTGTAGGATAAAAACTATAAATTTTGGTTGTATTGTAAAGGCTCATTTTTTCTATAAAAAGATTGTTGTAAGGGTTACTCTTCACCCTTTTCGTGAGAAGTAAGATTGATAGGTTACTCTTGACCTAGAACAAGATTGGTAAAGGTTGCTCTTGGCCTTGAATCAAGATTATTGTAAAGGTTCCTCTTGTCCTTGAATCTTTTGTAAAGGTTCCTCTTGGTCTTGAACCAAGATTGTTGTAAAGGTTACTCTTAGCCCAATTAAAATAAGATTTGTTATTAGAGAATTTCCAACAAGTAGTTAGAGAGAGGAGGTAGTCTATCTTTAGGGTAGACGAACCTCTATAAATCTTGGTGTTCTTCTCTTACCTTATCTCTTTTATATTTATACATTTGTGTTTGCCTTAGTATTGTTTGAATTTGATTAATGTTGGCATAAGAATTGACGTTCCATATAGGTTGAACTTTTTATTAAAGATTTCATATTGTTAAAATTAACCTAAGGTGTTTAAATTGTTTTATTTTTGTAAGAATTTTTAAACACCCAATTTACCCCCCTCTTGGGTGCTATAGGGCTAACACTTATGAATAGATTGAAAAAGGTCGCTGTTTAGTGACTAAAAATGCAAAGGAAAATATTGCATAGTTTTGTTGGTATAACTATAGGCCAAAATACATTTAGAGATATAAAATGTTCTTCCATTAATTTCTCTTGTTATAATAATTTTATCAAACTGCATAAACAAATACAAGTAACATAACTTCTTGAAATGTTAAAATAAAAAAATAATTCTAATTTATCTTTAATGTAGAATATAAATCAAATCATAATATAATCCAACACACTGAGCAGGCAGTACTAAAGATAAACTATTGGTTCATTCATCGCTTAAACTACTTGCCACAAAGGTCAAATATGTGATAGTCGATAAGGGAAACATTAAATTTAAAATTAATTATTAAATAATAAGATAACTTCACATGATTTTTTTTTGGAATAGATAAAATACGAGGTCAAACCATTCTCTTTCAATGGAACTACTACATTAATATCATTACTTGATACGTGAAACCCATTGTGCTTCTCACTTTCAAAGTTATTAGCTTTGTCATATTTATATAACTCCTTAACTTTTGAAGTAATACAATAACTTGGACAAGCATTTCTATCTTGTTTCAATGATAATCATACAATTACATCAACACACACCATTTAGTATGATCATAACTATTCTATAAACACATACAAAAAAAAAAAAAAAAACAACCGTGGGTCATATTTTCAAACCATACCTAATCATTAATATAAAACTTCTTCTATTGAACCCCAAGCATATTGTTTCCTTTTCTATAAGACAAAGCCACCCTCATTTGGAAAATCAAACATTTCCACTTGATCTTGTGTAACCAACCTTGTCTGCTTTTGATTAGTAATAACAACATCACAAATTATTGTTATAATTTTCAAAATAGTAAAACTTGAATATCTAAACTTCAATATCAAGTTATATATGAGAAATTCACAATTTCTTACCTTTTGTGTGAAATTACGACTTCCATCTCCAAAACTTAGTTCATGTCCATCTATCTAAAACAACTTATAGTAAGTACAATGTAGGTCCTTTTTGCATAAAGTCATCATAATATAAGTCTATATTTTAACCGCATACCTCTAAGTATCTCTAAGTGTGTTTGGAGTTAAAGCCCTTATTATTCATGAATTACAAAAAGACTTTAACCTAAAACTAAATCCAAAATTCAATGATGGATAAGAAATTCCACCCAAAATGTTTATAGTATCAGGAAGCATAATACAACATTTTTTTGTGTTCATAGTTAAGGAAATGTAATTCACTCACAAACCATTGTCGAACTCTTTTTCCTCTATTCAAACCAAACATAATAATTCAACAAAGCCAACATTTAAAATAGTAATATGCAATAGTAGACAAATAAAAATCTAACTAAAAATAATCTAATTATAATATGAATTTCTTTGAAAAAGAAAGAGAAGAAAATTGTTTTAAAACAAAAGAGGACTAAATGAAAATAACATATGGAAATAATGAAGAATGCAAAAGAGAGGAGCCGAACTTATAGATAATGTGGATGATGACCAATCAGAAAGAAGACAAACAGGATGCGTGATTTAGATTAAGCATTTAGGACGAACAGGATGCATAATTTAGATAATATTCAAGATGAAGAGGATGCAGGATTTATGTAATAGGAATTTCTTTTGATAATCTTCGTTATACAACAATTAAAGTGTAAAAATGGGGGACTCTTAACCAGAAAAAGAATTGGATGTATTAGTTAATGAAGAAGTATCCTTAGTTTGTGAGGTCACAAGTTCAATCCTCCTCTTACTTGTCCTACTTTAATATTTTCCTTTTTTTTACTTATATTATATTAAATTTAAAACGTTTGTTGTTTTTAATCAACTATAAAGCTACTTATTTTGATCATCATACCACAACTTCAATCCTTTGTATCTAATTATTTTCT
Source organism: Pinacopodium congolense (assembly GCA_028565735.1). Lineage (NCBI taxonomy): Eukaryota > Viridiplantae > Streptophyta > Magnoliopsida > Malpighiales > Erythroxylaceae > Pinacopodium > Pinacopodium congolense. The sequence goes on along the minus strand of JAOXYD010099451.1, from coordinate 3,719 downwards.
TAATGTTTAAAATACCTAATTTTACTATTAAAAATACCCTAAATATTAAATTTAAAAATATTTATAATACCTAAATTTTCCTATCTAAAATGTCCTATAAATTAAATTTATAAAAAAATAATGTAAGAGTAATTAAAAAAATGATAATTTTAAGATCATCTAGATGTTGAACGTAATCCAACCATATATATATGCATATTACACAATTTAAAATAGTAGTACTTCAATTGTTACTTAAAGTTGTTTTAAGTAGAAACAGTTCTAGTGATTGCATATATAGGATTCTCGTGCAACCATTTTTTGATTATACTTTCTTTTTCAATATATGGCAACAATTTACTATTAGCATTGCTTCTTAAAGTTAAATAATTAGATATTTTACATATGCTTATTAAAGGTAGTATTATTTTAAAAATAGAAGCCAAGAACATTTAGAAGTATTATCAAGGGTTTAATTTAACCTCAGAGAAAGTTTAGAATGTAAGATGAGATTATAAAAAATATAAATAAACTATAGTATAAGGTTTCAGATTTAGAGAATAAATAAATTATTTATCATAATTTAAAAATAGTATTTTTTTGAAGAATTTTAACCATTTAGCAAACACTTCCAAGTGAATTAAACCTATAATATAAAAGATTAATTTTACAAAATTATAATAATAATATAGATTGAAAAAAATATAATTAATAGATAGAAGGTCTCAATTATAGAATTGTATATGATTTAAGGGTTGAATCATCTTTTACACATAAAGGTAACCTAAATCCAAAATATTTAATCTTATAATCCCAATCTTTACACCTAAGGGTAATCCAAATCCAAAATATTTAATCCTATGATCCCAATCTTAAATTATGTCAATATTGATGGACCTAAAATCAAATTCTCCTAAAAATTAATAGGTTGAATTAAGGGAGGTTCCACCTAGGTTTTAATGATGAAAGAAATAACCTTGCTACTAAGGTTTTATTGTTTTTGAAGTTTTGAAAAGAAAGGGTTAACAAAGAAAAGTTTAAGAGATACAATTTGTAGCCTTAAGTTTAAATAAAGGTTATGAAGAACAAAAGCAAAAGGCTCAAGATCATGAGCAAGATCAAGTTACTATATAGGTTATATTTTCTATTTTTATTGTAATATTATCTTGGCCCTCTTAAGGCATTTAATGGTTCAACTTATGCATAATGCATTCGTGTCTAATGTTTATGCATATAGGTAGCCTCAAAAGGAATTATATAGGGAAGTTTTAAATAATCCTCTTGATACATAAAAATTTTCAAAGAACTAGTTTGAAGTGTGTGTGTGTGTGTGTGTGTGTGTGTATTTAATTTTATGGAAAAGAAGTGTTTGAAAGTGTAGGTCAAGTTTGTTAAAAGCGTTAAAAGTCATATTAGAGGAAGGCTAGTCAATTAGTAATGGTTGACCAACGTATGTGACTAGTCAACTAATACGCTATTTTTACACAGACTGATCGAAGAATACATTTGAATGATCAACAAATTGGTGCAAGAATTAGGTTTCAATAACTAATTTCAATGCTAAAAATTGTATTAAATTATTTTTAATAAGTTCCTTTGGTTATAATGGCCAGTTAAAGGATTTTCATATACAAATAGATGTATTAAACTATGTGTAATGCATTAAGAAGTTTGCAATTGAGTTATAAGTGAAACAATAATCTTTTAAGTTGTTTTTTAATTTTTTTTGGGCGGTGTTGTGTGAATTTTATTGCATTCAACATTTCATTTATTTTTTTATCTATTTAAACGCTTTATGCTAACTAAGTAAGAAGTTTATAAAGTGTACTTTTAGGTTGTTTGGGTGTAGGATTATCAAATTTTAAAGAGTTACTCTTATCCTATGAAAAGCTAGTGTTATGTGAGGGTTGATCTTTACCCATTAAAGAAGATAGATAGTGAAATTTTCAATAAGGAATTGGAAAATGGATGTACGAGTGGATTGTTCACTAAACCACTATAAAAATCAATTTACACCTCTCTTCCCTTTCATTTTTATTTTTCAAGTTTATTTTATTTCAATCACTATTTTTATGTTGCTTATTATGTAGTTTTATGATTTCTCATTAGATTAAGATGGAAATTTTTTAATTAGGTATAAATATCTAGAAATTTTAGTGTCACCTAATTCAACCCCTTCGTAAGTGTTATATAGAGGCAAATAGGTGGTTTTAGAGTTCTGTCTCACACAAGTTTATTTATAATGAAATAGTGAGTATAATAAGATCATAATATGGTATATTTGAATATAATAGTATCATCCATAAGTCAAGAAGGCTAAAAAACTAGTAGAGTGCCATATTTTGATAAAAATAATTTATTATATTAAAACACTAGGATGAGATGTTTCTTAATAGATGACAGTGTGAAATTATGAAAGATAGCCTCACAAGAAACCCCTTGCCCATGAAAATTATAATAAATCAAAAATTACTGAAATTGGATGAAGAGTGGGATAGTAATGAAGACATACTAATGTAATTAAACAATAAGGATATGAACATTTTATATTATGCCCTACGTAAAAATTAGTTTAATAGAGTATTCATGTGTGAAGCTATATATGAAATTTGATACACTTTGGAGGTAACCCATGAGGTACAAATCAAGTAAAGGAGAGTAAGGTTAGCATGTTAACACATTAATATGAACTCTTCTATATGATGCATGAAGAAATTATTTCTTCTATATATGCTAGCTTTATCGATATTATAAATGCACTTAAAGGATTTGGTAAGACTTATAGTAATGTTAAATTGGTGAGAATGATATTAAAAACCCTACCAAAGATATGGGCAGTAAAAGTAATGTCCATACAAGAAGTAAAGGACTTAAATGCCTTGCCTTAGAAGAGTTTATTAGACTCCTTCTAACATATGAGATCAGGCTAAAGGAGACTTAAGAAGATAAGACCATCGACAAAGGAAGAACACAGTATTTATGGAATCAAAAGAATAGTATAGTAATGAGGAAGTATCCATAAGTAGTAATGATGAAAAGGGGATATCATTATTCATAAGGAACTTTAAGAAATTCTTAAAAAGAAGATCTCCGAGAAAAGCAGGGACTCCAAGGAAGGTAAGTACAACTCTAAGAATAAATGAATTAATATAACTTATTTTGAATGGTAGAAACCAACCATATAAGGTCACAATGACCATTTCTTAATGAACATGAAAAAAAGGAGAAGAAAGAAGGCAAAAGAAGACCCTAAAAGCCATCATATGGGATGCCACAAGTGAGTCTAAGGGTGAAAATTTGGAACCTACCATCATGTTCCACATCTTATAATGAAGATAATTGTGATTTTTACTTTACATATGATGAATTAGTTGATTATTTGGAATTTTTAACTAAAAAAAAAGAAGAACTTGTATACTATGTATAAAGAAATTTTGAAATTACAAGCATGCAAGATAGAAAATGACGAACTAAAACAGGACTTAGAATCTAATATTGTAGATAAGGATGATAGGTAAAAATTAAGAGATAAAAACGCATCCTTAAAAGACAAATTAGAAATCCTTAAAGAATCATTGTCTAAATAAACTAAAGATAATGAAAAATTAGAATCAATGCTAGGCTCACAAAATAATCAAATAAGAAATGTTGTCTACAGTAAACTGTTGCGTTGGTTAGGTGACTTTAAAATTGACGGACGTTCGAAATGATTTTTACTTTGAAACCAACGTACTTTTAAG
>JAOXYD010099430.1:0-11770 GCA_028565735.1 Pinacopodium congolense | reverse complement strand
TCTCCCATCACTATAAATATTATTTCTAAACACATTTAACAAGTTTAGAACCTCTAAAAAATAAACTACAAGATCAAATCATTCAAACATTCAAAGCTTTCTTTGTTTTCTCTATAGCTTTCTTTTAATCACAATTTTGCTATTTTAAATTCATTTTTTGTATAGTAAAATTTTTGTTTTTAGTTAGTTTAGATATAGGCAAATTCATAAATGTTTTTTTGATTTTTTGATTCATTAAATAGTTTTTTTCAAGCTTTTAAAGTTATGCTCTTCAAAACTATCACAGTTTTCACTGCTCACAGTTTAACTTATGTGATCTTCAATTTGAGCTAGCAAAACCATTTTTATTGATTTAAAATGATCATACACATTTTGTTTAAGGTCATAGAAGTTCATAGGATCTTTTACTTCAATTAAGAGTGCAGATACATTAAGCACTGAAATCATGTGTTTGAGCTCAAAGAACATAGACTGCTCAAAACTGTCAAGTTTTATCGGCAACTTCTTTATTGATTTTGATTTTATGTTTAATATTGGTTCTAGGTGTAACAATTTGATTTTTTCAGTTTTCTTAAGGTCTTAGGAGATTGCTTGTATTTTTATTTCAATTTTTAAGTGAATATATTATTTGTTTAAGCTTAATCTTTGTAGGTTGCTTAAAGTTGTCTAGGATTAAACATTCTAGCTTTGTGCTTAATTTAGATCATCTATTTGATGTGCTCAAATTGTGTTTGCTACTGAAATTTGTTGTCAACATATAGATTGATGTTGCAGTATTTATATTTCATTTAATTTGCATCAATTTAGTGATTAAATTCGTGTGTTTATAGGCTGAATTTTTAAGACTACATATTTTGGACTGATTGCATGTTTGAATGTTTAATTTGATTAGTTGATAGTTTAATCACATTTATCTTAATTGAAGTAAGCTATTTATGATCTATTGAAGTGCTAGGAGGGCTAGTTATAATTTTGGTTTGCCTCTAGAAATTTCAAAATTGACTTTTATTGCATGAGCATTAGTGAAACACCATAGAAGGTGTGCTTGGTTACATAATTGGTGGATTGACTTTGTATTGATTGTTGACTGTGGTATAGGCTACTCTGTGCCTTTAAAATAGATTTTTTAAGTTTCTCTTCACCTAGAATAAAGAAGATTTGGATTGAGTCCATCCTTGAATGTGAATTGGATTGGATTAGGCCTTAATTGTTCATTTACATTTCATATTGCATTTGTTGCATTTGAGCCCTTATCTTATGTTGATTTTGATCAAGGTTATCAGAAGCTATATAAGCTTAGTGTAAAGCTCAAGAGAGCTTGGATTAGGGGCTATCCTTGTAAGACAAAAATCATAAATTTTGTTTGTATTGGAAAGACTGCTCTTTGCCATAAAAAGATTGTTGTAAAGGTTACTCTTCACCCTTTTTTTTGAAAAGTAAGATTGATAGGTTACTCTTGGCTTTGAATCAAGATTGTTATAAAGTTCCCCTTAACCTTTAACCAAGATTTTTGTAAGGGTTACTCTTCACCCAATTAAAGTAACATTAGTTGTTAGTGAATTTCCAACAAGTAGTTGGAAAGAGGACGTAGTCTATCTTTGGGTTAGGCGAACGTCTATAAGTCTTGATGTTCTTTCTCTTCCTTATCTCTTTTATATTTATGCATTTGTGTTTGCATAATTATTCATTAAATTTGATTGATATTGGCATAAGCATAATATTCCATTAAGGTTGAACTTTGGTTTAGAGATTACATATAATTAAAATTGGCCTTAGGTATTTAAAGTGTTTTATTTTCGAAAGAGTTTTTAAACAACCAATTCACCCCCTTTTGGGTACCATAGGGCTTACAATTAAGGACCAACATACTTAAAGATTCTGAGTTAGAAAACCTGCTATGATGGTTTAGAAACCCAGATATATGTCTTAGCTATAAGCTCCAATAAACAGAAACTCAGAAAACACATTAGAACTTTAATTGAAAGTGTTTGAAGCCTATAAGCAACTTAGAACAAAATGAAGAGAGAAGGGAGAGCCTCTCTCTTAACTTCAGATTTGATTCCCCTTGATTAAATTTGTTTATTAGTTTTTTTTTGTTGCTTTTTAGCTATAGCAGACTCCCACTTGACACTAGAAGACATCAGCATTAATGAATATCATGCCTAAGCTGCAATTGTAGAGATTTGAGGTTGATATGTCTGTCTGACCTCCAATATAATGAGTTTACTCGAGACAATACGGTTCCCTGAGCCTACCATATTGGTCCTAAATCACTGCTCTAAGACGGGGCCCTTTAGGAGTAATACGTGGGTCTAGCTAGACCCTCGTATTAGTCTTAGAAAGTGACCTTTTCCTTATATTCATTTAATCTCCAATTAATACAAATTAGACATTATGAAACATAAACTAGATATTTAAGCATTGAATTATAGGTCATAATTCAATAAATAATTAATAAAAATTCAATTAATTTGACCCATAACAAGACCAAATATCTTCCCACAAGGATCTACTATAATTATAAAGTTAACTGGTTAATGATTATCTAAAAATATCTAATTAAAAAGATTAACTAAATTAAACTAATAAATTAACTAAACCATTCAACTTATGCAAAAGATCATAATATGCAATTAAAAGGTTTACCAATATCTTATCTATAGTTAAGTTTTTTTATTTAAATGGATTAATTCAGTTTAAGGATTATTGTGTGTCTAGATCAAGAGCATCTTCTCGAGTTCAAGATAGAACTATGGTTTAGATAATACCTTATTTGTATTGGTCCTATTCTATTGTTTAACCATTCAATAAAGTTAGGTAATAGGCCTAAAGTTCTAGAAATTCAAATCTAAAATGTTCATTTAGACTTAAAACCCTAAAAGTTAATCAATATTTGGTCATTCACATATTCAAATTACATTGTTTACCAATTTTTTAAAATAAATATTATATCTCTAATTATCTATAAGTCTGCTCTAGATGGCTAGTTAATTATAGATGATTAAGAACTTTAGTAAACAAATATTAATATACAATTTAGGGATTATAAATTAATTAATTCATCTACTCTCCTACCTTTAGCTATTAAAATTTTTTGTCACTCATAGTCATCAATAAATCCAAAGAATTGAACATGAATCACATATTTATTGATTAAAAAATAAGATTTAACTTACAAACAAAATTAAAAGTGAAGAATACATCTAGAATGAGTTATTTCAACTACAATCTATGCTCTAATCCTTTGATCCACTCTTTTAAACCTTAGAAAGCACTCTTAAGTATCTATTAAATTGCAAGAAAACTATGTGGAAAACCTAATAAAACTACTCTCCAAGACTCTGCAAAACTCTCTAAAAGATTTTTGTATATAGCTAGATTAGGTCTCAATTGGTTTAGGGAGAGTTGGTCCAGATTGCCCCTTGAATTCTTATTTAAACATGCCTCCAAAGACTACAACCTTTGAAATCATTGATCAACAACATCATTTATAACCCACATTATTGCTCTATCTATAAAATGGTCTTTAACGGTAGTTACTTACTCTATAGTCGCACCATTAAAGGGTTACATTGTTCTTTTACATTGACTATAACACTGGTGCAAATGGGGCATCAATGATTCCATTAAAAACCCATGTTGATCTTCTAAAAATGCATTCAAACTTTGAATTTTTGTTACAAAACTCTAATATTGAGCATGAACTTGCATTTTAGCCAAATATGCATAAAAATTGGATAATTTAACATCATGACAAAGGTGAAAAAAATGCAAAATCATATCCAAAAATCATATATATGACACCCTATAAATTTTCCCACAATTGAACTATTTCTTGCGCTAAAAAAATTATCTCAATGCTCATCCAAAACTTTTCCTAATGGCTGTCAAATGATAAACATGCATTTCAATCCTAATTCACTTTTGATTGTGAAACTATAACTTTGGTTAGAACATATAGTCAAATAATCCTTCATACCTCATACCAAATTTCAAGAAATTCATATGAATGATCAAGCAAATTCTACTAAGCTAAGTTATTGGCATGTGCATTTACGCTCCATCATGCCTTAACTTTATTCAATTTTCAATTTCTTTAAACAAGTTCATTACACTCCATCTTGTCGGAATAGGTGCATTTTCAGCTTCATCTTGTTTTTTTTTCTATTTTTATACTTTTCATCAAATTCAACTCAATTTTAATCAAAATTAAGATAATTAAAATGTTAAATTTTACCACAATTTTTTAAATTGAACACCTCATTCAAATTTAAATGAAATACTATGAAATTTCATCAAAACTTAATAAGCATGCATAAAGTATAAACCTTATACATCACTTATTCTTGAGTTAAACAAATTTATAATCAACCACCAATTAATCAATTCTTACAGTCTTTCTTTAATGGTGTATAGTAATCTCTCTAATCAAACCAATGTAAAATCATTAAAAAAATCAAAATATATTGCTTACTTATAGCAATGCTTTAAAGCTTTAAAACTTAAGATGGATTGTTGAATACAATGAAGGCTTTGAGCACTTGTGATTTTGAAACTTTTTAATACTTCTTAACTTCTCTAATTATTAGGAGTAAGAAGAAGAAAAAAAATAGAGGAGGTAGACCTTGATTAACACTTCCCATTTGTGACTTACGTCAACAGAAGAAGGATAATAATAAGGCGAACTAAACATGAAAGGATAATTATGACTCTAAGTTACTCAAGTTCTAGATCATTAGGGAATTTATTTTCTAGCTCTTTACAGTAGTTTTGGTTGAAATGACTAAGAGAAGTAGGTTACTGGAATTTAGTCCCCTAACTCTGATAAAGAGTTTCACTTGATTCACCTTCTGTTGAGATTCCCTCCAATAAGATTTTGAAGGAAACTGAAGACCTCATCAACTTTACCAAAATAAAGTAAGCAAAATAGAAAAGAATTGAATAGGAAAGGAAATGAAAGGAAACATGCATTAAAGATATTGCCCAAGGTACCACTATTAACATTAGACAAGAATCGATTCCCACTTGGACAACTAAGGAAATGAGCACAATTACATTTTGGTTTCCTTTTGCTTATATTTTTTGTAGGTTGATTTGATTTTGGGTTCTTTAGGTTGTTGCACTTCTAGAAATTTGCTATGTTCAGTAGTGTAGGCATATCACCTGCCCTTTTATGATTTTTTCCTTCCTATCTTAGTGTTGTTTGATTTTATAGAGCTTACTCTTTATACAGACCTATTTTGCTTTATACTTAATCAAATTTACTGATTTATAGGAAAAAACTATCTATCAACTGTAAAACTATGTATTTATAGATTTGATAAACTTAAAAAATTTGTTCTTAATATGAATTGGTCATTGGACAAACTTGGAAAGTAGTTAGAAACAAATGTTAATTGTTAGGAACATAAACTAGTCATTACTTGTCAACCAATTAAGTATATTGGTTGATCAATATGCTATATTATTCAATTAGATCAATATACTATATTATTCAATCAATGTATCGACCATCGACATATTATAAACTCACTGTATAAAATTTCTTGAATTTTAAGTCCCATTTTTCAAACACTCAGATATATTGGACAAATGACGTGCTAAATTAGTCGATTAGTGTATCGATCAAATTGATATATAAACTCACAATACACATTATGTAGAGACATTTGTCTACCATCCTTATACTGCTTAATTAATATCACCCAAAACCTTATATTGATCAACCATTAAGTTATATTTGTAAACTAGTAAAGAAAAAAACATTTTTTTAAAGATTTTTATAAGTTTCTTAAACTTTCAAACTCATTATTTTGATAAAAACTTAACCTACATAAATTTTAATCTATTCCATAAAATTATTTTAATGATCAAACTTTAATTTATCCTAACACTTGAAAAGATTCATGTATTAGGAAAAAATAAAATAAAATGCATTTGCTTTAAGAGCCCCTAAAGTGATGAACTAACTAAGTAAGACTTACAATAAAAATTACATTAGTTGAAAAATTTAAAGTTACTTATTCTTGATTTCATCCTTTATTTGAAAACTTGATTTCTAGTTTTTTTATAAATTGATAACTTTTAAATTATACATATTTTTGACTTGAACTAATTATATTAAGTTTAAAGGGAAAATCTATGTGATTCATATCCATATTGAGTTAAATTGTTAGAATGAGATTTTGCTTATATATATTTTTATGTTTGATTATGTTTTGTAGGACTATGAAGCAAGAATATCATGATGGTTAAATTTCATGGATAAGGGATGAAAGATGAAAGAGATATTACAAAAATACTAAAAGAGGGGTAAAGTTAGAGAGGCCATAGGCAAAGCCACAGCCATGGACTTGTTTGTGATTTCCAATCAGAGGATACCATGACCACTACTATGACTGTGGCATTGGGCATGGCAATGGTGGGACAACATATGCAAGAAACTTATTTTAGGTGTTTTTTAGCATCCTCTTGCGTCTAGACACATCCTAACAGTTGCCAAGGAAGGGATTGAAGTCCTAAGCCATCTCTAAAGTATTTCATATAAGATTGAAGGAGAAGAAAGAAACAAAACACATCGAGATTGAAGATCAAGATAGGAATTCACATAAGGATCATCAAAGAGTCAAGGATTCAAGACATAAACTATGAGATTTTCTATTTCCTTCCTCTTTATTATTGTTTTTATGATTCATAAAAGGTTTTGGAGCTAAGTTTCTCATAGGATTTAGGTTTTATGAACTCTAGGATATATTATTCATTGTTATCTTACTTTAACTTTGGATTTCTAGATTAAATGCCATATTTGTTTGTAGATTATAATGAAATTGAATGATAAATATTATGCAATTGTAAACTCAGTAGGGAACCTATGATCTAATAAAATCTGGAAAAATGTTAAATCAAGGTTAATAATGAATACGAATGCATCTTAAAAGGATTGATTACCTAGATCCATAATTATGGTTAATTCGAGTTGTCTTAGGCATTTACTTTTAATTAATTAATTAATTTTCTTTATCAAGTTAACCAATCATCTTCCTATTGAATAAGCTAGATAATTGACATAGCAATTAATTGATCATTGCAACCCTTGTTAATTCGACACTAGGAATCCCAAAAGCTATAATATATAGCGGTAGGTGAACTTTCCTTATTATGAGGTTAGTATTCATCATTTGAGATTTTTTAGTTTATTTTATTTAAAATTTAGACATGTTCAGCATGTATCATGTTTTTGGCACTGTTGTAAGGTACTATGTCATTATTAAGTGTCTTTTTTGTTGTTTATTAGACTAAGCATATTTACTTTATTTTCATTTTTTTGTTTAAGCTTTTGGAATCTTTAATTTTTTTTCTTTTTTTCTTCTGTCTAAGAACTTTTGGTTTCTTGATCTTTTGCTTATTCTTTAAACTTTCAAGCTAGGTATCTCTTTGTATGACAAGGAATCATCTTGTAGAGTTATTCAAACTGGATTCTAAAGTAGAAAAAACATTCAAAAGAGGGTTAAAAGAGAAGAAATCAGTGAATAATACTAAATTTGAGGAGCTTGAGCCATAAACTGACAAAATGGAAAAAGAATTAGGATTTAGAGCACAATTAATCATGGGTGATCTAAGCATCTTTCTCTCATTCTTCTTCATATCCCCTTTATAGTCTACCTTATCTACACCAAATCCACTTATGAACTCATCAATTTTTTCCTCCATGTCACTTGATTTTATCAAATCAATAAGGTAATAAACTTCTCTTACTTTTCTTTTAAGTTTTGTGGTTTTGATTAGGGTTTTGTTTATGAATTAGTTTCTTCCATCTATTTGTGATTAATTCCATGATTCTTGAAGGCTTAAATTTGTTTAAGGATGTTCTTAATATCTTTTAGTTCATATTACCCATTACATTTAGTGTTGATTTGCATGATTTCTCATTATGGTTTGATTGAATTACGAATTTTATATATTTTCATCACCTAATTTTGAATTATCCTCTTTTTATGAGCTTATTATGGTTTAGTAGTGATGTGTGCACCTCCTAACATGGTCACCCATGCATAATTTCCCGCAGAATATGATTCAGAATTGTTTTTCATAAATTATGTCATATAGAATGTCAATACTTGTATTTAAAGCATGCTAGGTTGAAGATTATGCCAATTGTGTTAAATCTTGTTTTAGACCCATTTCATTTTAGTTGCTTCATGAGAAATAATTCAACAGTTTTGCATGAAGATCAAATTTTTATATGTTAGTTGTCACTTAGAGTGATTACTCATATTCTTTGATAAAGGTTGGACTGTGATGCATGCTTTTAAGCCATTCATAACCTAATTGATAACAAATATTTAATTTTTTTAGAGTGTTGATACTTATTAAATTAGCACGACAATATGTCCACATGTTTTTATGGTCGACGAGCACTAAAAATCCATTTTATACTTTTATAGGAAGTATGGCTTGTAAAGAGCAACTAAAGAAGGCCTTTTATGACAAGATCTCTTCTTCTAGAGATAGTGCCAGTGAGGCGTAATAAATTCAATTTACCAATTCCACGATCATAAACTGATATAATACATTGCTTCATTTGAAATTTGAGCCAACTAAGTTCCTTAAATTTGACACTTAGATTGCTTAAGCATCATAGACTCGGTTCAGTATTATCTAAAGGCTGGAGGTTGGGAACCTTTTGTAGAGACTAGAGATCCTAGTTACAAGGACCTATTCTATTAGTTTTTAGCTACCTATAAGTTTTAGAACCATTGAGTGGCATCTGGCCATCAGGGTGTAACCAAATTTCAGCTTGGCGGAGAGTAATTTTCAATATCCATTCAAGGTTTTACTTCACATTTAGTAATATAGTCTATTTAGCTCAAGGATGATCGAGCAAATCAATTTGCTAGGATAAAATTCGCTACTCCTTATCATGCTATAGATTTCTAGTCCAAGATCAGAGTAAGGGAGTCTCAGGTAAGTGCCACTAAAAGTACTAAGATCACTTCTCCGACTTTGAGGGTCCTCCATCGATTAATTAAGCATATCATGGAAGGAACCTAAAAGAGTTCTATGGCAATAAAAGTATGTGAGCTTATTCATCTATGATGTATGATCAATGACCATGACTCTAACAATGGTAGTGCTTTGACCCTTCACTTCTCTTATAAGAATCATAAATAAAAGGGCACCTTGATTGGTTCTTCATATCTCACTTAGATTGTTTGAATTTTACGGCTAAGGATGCAAGAGGGAAATTTTGGAGAGTTGACCCCTTTAGAGCCCCTAAGTACTACAGCTTAGATTTTAATGCGGTTAGCCATACATAGACATGAGCACCTCTAACTTAAAAGAGCCTGACTTAACCCTGATAATAGGGACACGAGTAAGAAGCTACTAGATAGTGATGATTCAGACAAGGATGAGACTTGAGTTATACCTTCATCAAGTACTATATCACTTATTGCCACAGACTCTGATTAACTCAGTGCCTAGGTGGAGGTTCTACCCCTTGAAATGAGAAATTGTCAAGTAGCCAACGACACTAAATATGCGAAGTATCAACACTTATAGTAAGAGAGATGGGAGGAACTACAACGTCAAAGGTAAGAGGATCAGTGAATCCAACAACAAAGATGGGAGCAACAACAGGCATGGTAGCAGCAATATATGTAGTTTTACCTCTACCACAGTCATTGTCTATTGCAGATGGAGACGAGCCATGAATTGTAATTGGTTCGATTTTTTTTTACTTTTTGTTATTTTTTGTATTTTACTTTTGTTGTCTTTATATCTTAAATTCCTCGTTGCTAGTTCATTTGTAAGACATTGATTCTTTCTTCTCGTATGTTATTATTTTTGTTTTGCCCTGTCTTGATCAAAATTTTCAATTAGCTTGTGCTTTAGCATTATTCTTCAAACTATCCATCACAAACTTTGGATCCTAACCTTCTACTATACTTATACAACTTTAAGCCTTCATCATCATGCCTTGTAATGGACTTCACTGTTTAGTATAGTGTCATTTTACTTGCCTTCTCTCACTTTACATGTAATTTATTTATTTTAGGTCTTCCCAATTAAGGACAATTTTGTTTAAGTGTGGGGGAAAGTTGAATATGTCATGGTTTATCTTTTATGACATACTTAAGTTGTTAGGAGTTTAACAGTAATGAATTTGATACTCGATTGGGAATGATTGAGATTGATAGTTGATTTTTAAATCACAGTGTTTTAATTTCACCAATGTTCTTAATGAGGTGAACATTGAACATTTCTTGATTGATTTCTGATCCAAAATTTTCATTTACTCTTTTGTTTTTATGTGATTTTCTTACAATGTTAGGAACTTTTGAGGTTCAAAATCAATTTTTGAATGTGTTTTCTTATAGAATAATGTATGAATTTTGAAAAGGATGTGTTCTTAATGAATGAAGAGCATATTTGTGCTTAAATTAAGTGATCAAACAATCACTCTATTGGCTTCATACTAATAAAAGGTTAAAGTATATAAGTAGAGCGAGTAGCTATTTGTCATTGTGATCTAGCTAAGTAATTAGGAGTTTTCATAACAAAACATTCACTTTCACGTAAAAAGACTAGATGACATTACAAACAAGTCAAAAAAAAGATAACTAAGTTAAGTGACTGAGGGATATTCAGGTCAATGCTATCCCTTACTTCAAAAGAATATGTGAAACCTCGAATTGCTCCAAAAATTATAAATTGAGTTATACTTTGCACTACTAATGATCTCATTGAACAAGTTTATGTGATGATCCATATGGAACTACATAGATGTTTGATATTGTGTATTAAAGGTTGCCTAGTTACTAGCTATGTGAATGCATGTGTTTTAACAAAATTTTTATCATGAAAAGAATGGTGATATGTAAACTAATACAAGAGCATTTATTGATTTTGTTTGTACTTAATTACTCCTCTAACTCTTGATTGATGATGTTTTGAGTGGATGTTTACATTGATGCTTGAGGACAAGTAATAGCTTAAGTGTGGGAGTATTTGTTAGCATCTTATTTATACATATTTTAGGAATGTTTTTGTAATGATTATCTTAGATTTGAGGGGTAATTTCATATTATTTAAGTAGCACCTTTTCATAATTAAACGAAATATACTTTAATAGGTTTAGAATCAATTTGAGAACTTAAAACATCATGTCATGAAGTTCCACATCAATTAATAAGGCTATAAGACAAGCTATGAAGGATTCATCAAGAAAAGAACAAGAGAAGCTCAAACTTACACCATTTTTGGTGTAAGTGAATTTAGTGATGCATTAAGTGTACTTTTAGAGCTTATACTTTTGAGGTGAAAGAAAATCATGTGAGGGACGTACATATAAAATTTCATGGCCATTAGAAGTGTATAGAAGGAGTAAGATTGCAAAATGAAAATTGAGGATGAAGTTGTCAGGAGATTGCATACCTTAGATCATTCCATAAGCTATACATCTTACACGGAGACGTAGAGATAGGATTACATAAGATGTCCAAGTTAGGTGTGAACTTAGCCAAAACAATAAGTTCCATAGAGTGAGGTAATGTATTTAATTAATGGAGTAGGATATAGAGAACTTTCACCTAGATTGTTTACTTGAATTGGATTACGTAACTAGAGAGAGCGTGTGTGATTTACTAAGGAATGTATGGTCTAATAAATGTAATGCCCCAATACCCCTTGGGAGGAATACCGGGACGCTACTCTTACTACTAAACCCTCGTATCTCGCGCTCACTCGGTCTTAACCAATTTTATTAACT
>JAOXYD010099410.1:0-11771 GCA_028565735.1 Pinacopodium congolense | reverse complement strand
GTTCTTTAGTTGTTAATGCTATTGCGTCGTTAAATCTAGAGAGCTTATTCTAGGTTACCTCGTGATTAGGGATAGGTTTTCTATTGTATAGGACCTATCTAAAAAATTGGAACTGAGGGTTTAAGAGCTTGTTTGAACCTATAAGCTAGCCTATTACACTAATCGCAAGTTATCCATTTTGAGGATCAATTATAAGTCTATAATTCCTTATATATCTTCCGCCCAACTTCGTATTTCTTGTTTGTTTCTTCTTTGTTTGTCTTTTTTTCGTCAATTATCTTTAGTAATTAGTTTTGATGTCTTTGCTTATAAGGGCTTTATTTTCTTTTTAGTAACATTAGAGATAGCAATTCACTCTAGCTCTCTGCGGGATTGACCTTGACTTGCCCTACCTACTTAGTTAGCTAGGTTAGGTAATTTTATTATTTGGTAGCTTACGACGAGCTCACCATCGGTAAATAATTTAAAATGGTAAGAACTGAGTATCTTACCCTAGGGATTCCAACACGCAATAAAATTAGCTTAAACAATGTAAAATTACTCAAACTATCAAGATTTGATTGAATCCTAAATGAACTAAAATAAAAGAAATAAGAAAATAAGCAAGATGCAAATTAATGGACTAAATGCAATAAAACTAGAACAAATGATAGAAAAATGGCTAAGGTGTCAGACTTCAATTGGATTAGGAACTTAAAATTGAAAACAATGGATTGATTTAGGATTTACCTCACTTAAGCAATTCATTCCTAATTTTCATAGATGTTCCTCTTCTCTTTTACTCTCTATTCACCTAAATGATCCTAGGTGTACTCATAAAGATCATAAGGTTGGTCTATGCTTAGTTTCAAGTATGTCGCTTAATTGATTTTCTAGAAATTAAACACCAATAGTTATGGTATTTAAACACCTAAGGCCTTAATCTAGGTAACCAAGTTAAATAAGGTTAAATATGCATTCAATCTAGAAAAAATCAATACCATAAAAATATTTCCTAATCCAATATAAATCTTGACCTTAACCAAAAACACTTACTCACACATATTCAACAAAAAAATCATAATCCATGGTCCTAACCAGCATTACCATTGATTAAATCATAAAACAAAACAACTAAAAAACTATTTAATCTATAGAGTCAAAATCTAGACAAAATAATCAATTAATAGAAAAAATAGATAAAAAAACAACACTCAAAATCAAGAGACGGTCGAAACACAAAGGGAAAAAAAAAGAAAGACCAAAACCAAGGAGGCCAAATGGGTTGAGATGAAGTTGCTACAGCTATCTAGTTGTGAAGCTTCAAATGCTAGGTCCGTCAAGAATGGAAAGCCTTTAAGAGTTGGCCAACACTTGCAAAAATTTCCAGCCCTTATTTAATTAAACTATTAAGCTTTTTAAAGTTTTTAGTTGCTTATCCCCACCTAGAAGAGAAGTTACAACAACGTCCAGCAGCTAGAAGAGTTTGGATGTTTTTTCCACTAAATTTTTAAGCTTCTACTATCAACAACACGAAGAAAAGCTCCATGCTTGGTTCGCACATGCACTCCAAAGAACTCCAATTAGTTATTCTTCAATTACTCTCTCATATAGCCACATATTTTAATAATGGAAAGGCCCTCTATCCTTTGGAATATGTTGTCCATTTCTTCCTTGAATGGCTCCTCTCCAAGAGCTTTTTTTAGTTTTTCTATTTCTTTGTTCTGTCACTCACAATCTCCACTTATGGTTTTGTGCTCACCAATCTTAAAAAATCTTATCTCATTCAATATTGTTTGCTCTCCTTAAATGATGCGTTGCAAGAGTGAATTTCTCCAAAGGTCATACATGTTGTCCACCATGAGAAGACTCCTCTCCAAGCTTTGTTTTCATGTGAAGCAACTAAATTTTTAGCTCATTTCACGTGTCCACATGCTGCATGTCCTTTCCATTTTAGCTTTAGTTTAAACGCCATGATGAATTGCGTTTGGGAGCTCTCTCCCGTAATTGTTGGCATGGTAATCTTCACTTAGTTTTTCTCTTCAATTGGTAGCACCATTCACTTTTCATGGTTACATTTTGGTTGGCTTCATGTGCTATGTTGCATTGGTTAGGTGATTTAAAACTTTGAATGATTTTGAAATGATTTTACTTTGAAAACCAATGGAATAAAGGCAAGTTCACCTATCGTAATAGTAATATAATAAAGTAAATTTAAAACTCCAGATGTCGATCCCACGGGGAAAAGACTTGTTTAATTACTAGGTCGATCAGTTACAATTATTTAAGAAAAATCCAAACAATTTGATTAAAAATTTGAAAATTGCTAATCCTAAACTAAATTGGCTTAAACACTTCAAAAATGATTTTTAATGTTTCTAAAAAATTTTGAAAATTTTCGAATGTGTAAATTAGCTTAGGATTAAATGATTGATAATTTATTTGAGCTGTAAACACATTTAAGGTCTGATTAAAGTTTCTTCGCATAATTAAAACAAAGCTTTGGTTAAGACATGGCTTTTTCTCCATTTAATCTTATGTAAAGTTTGATTGTGCTTTAAATTAAGTTAATGGGCTTTAATTGCAACAAGGTATGTTCTGGAAAATTAATCTAAGACCTCTAACTTTCATTAAAAAAATCCAAGTTTAGTCATGTAATGATTAATTCGTGTTACTTATTGATTTTTATAACAATTTAAGATGATTTATCATGCTTAACTTGTCTTAAAAACTATTCTTAAGTGGCCAACCCAAACTCAGTTCATTTAAACCTTCAATAAACAAAATACAAAACCTTTAACATGTCTTTAAGCTTTCTTAAATCATACAAATATCAGTCCTTAACAATGAAAATGATTTAGCCACACATATTGATCAATATATACAAAGCATACAACTTATGAAAGATATCTTAATAAATCTATACAAACTAGCAGAAATAATAAGTTTAAAGTGTAGAAAGTAGGTTTGTAGAACTTTTGGACAAGTCTTGTAACTCCCGACTTGAATTTGATTGTAGCACAACCCTTGATTTGAATCAAACTTGGAGAAAAATCAAAGAACATATAAGGTTATATGCATAATAACAAGTACTTTGATTAATCTGAAAATAGGACCATAACAATGACTAATCTGAACTAGACTAGATGTCAGTTATTAAGGTAGAAATATGTTTATACAGTAAGCTCCGATGTTCAAAAATCTAGAAACAAAAAAAAAATTCAAAGAACAAAGTGTTTTTAGCTAATGAACTAAGAAGAGAGAAGGAAAATTCTCTTTAACTATTGGCAAATCTGATATCTCTCACAAATTCCAGTTGCTTCTATGTTTTTGTAGCTGCTACTGCCTTGCACTTCTACTAGGAGATAGGGGAATTAATTAGAGACACACTAGAGACACCATCTAGGTGATTTGGAGCTAAAATTGTTGACTGCTGCTATCAACGACACCTTGCCCCCAATCAACGACACCCTGAGAGACCGTCGTTAATGGTCGAATGACGCACCCTTAAACGGCCCCCTTTGCATCCACTAACGTGACCCTGCCAGGGGGCCATCGGCATGGTCATGTTAATTGACAAAACTAAGAGGATTTCTTCTAGTTTTCGCTCCAATCTTCATCTTCAAACTTCATCCTGTAAATTAAACACAATAACACATAAAGTTAACAATTAAACACTGAATTACGAGTCTTAATTTAACAAATTGATCATTAAAACTTTATCAATTTGACCCGAAACAATTCTCCCAAACTTAAGCATTTGCTTGTCCTCAAGAAAAATAATTCATCATAAAGTTCATAATAGGATATAAAAATAGGAAAAATCAATTCAAAATTAACACTGCAATTATTGAAAATGCTTTTTTGATTTTTCAAAAATATTGACGCATTGAAATGTTATAAGATTAATAAATCATATCAACTTGAAAATCCATTAAAATCATTTCATTCATTTTCCACCTTCAACCTAAATCTAAAAATCAATTCCACATGTAAAAGGCAAATTGACTGAGTTTAATGTACCATCTTTTTAACACTTCCACATCCTTTAAAGCAAAAATTAAAATAAAAATGAATTAATCGCCTAATAAATTACCTTTGTAAGCAGATTAGTTTAGAGGCCACTTTAGTGTTTTCATGCGAATGTGAATATTTTGTCGTGAACAACCTCTAGTTACTCAACTGTGTCACAATAACTCAACTAACTATTTTGTCATAATCATAACTTCATACATTTTTTTTTCTTGTCTTCTTTTTCTTTCTTTTTTTAAATACACATACATAATATTAGAAATCAAAGGAGTGATTTTTCTTACTTTATTTAACTAATTAAGAGTTTCTTATATATTTTTTCTTTTTGGGGTTAATTCCAGTTCTTTTGTTTTAAAATGAGGTTAACTCCTTAAAAGAAGTTACAAAATTACTCAAAGAGTTGCATTTTAAATGTGGTATAACATTCTAATCATTAGGTATCTGCCTTCCAAATTAATAAATAAATTAAATGTATTTAATTATTAATATTCAAAATTAATCAGATAACATTTCAAATTGTCAAAATTATTGAATTCAAATGAAATTATGAACAATAAAAGGATTAAAATGGAAAAAAATTCCAAAATTTATAGACTACAGTTTAATAGAAGATAAATCAAATTACTATCAAACAAACAAAATTCAAGTGCTTAAATAGATTCATGTGATGATATCCCTCCCTTACACTTAAACAAAACATTGACCTCAATGTTTAAAATAGAAAATGAAAAGGACAATATAAGAGAGTAAGGAAAGAAATATACTCGTTTGATATATACTTGAAGAACTGATGGTGTAATGGAATGGACGTGCATGAACTAAAGTCAAAAGAAAGATAATATAGAAAATAGCCAAAAAGCGTTCCACTTGTATAAATATGGAAGTCAAATACATCAAGGAGCAACATATATCAAAAATTAGTCAACATATCTGACAACATAAACCTATACTACGAAATGGAAACCTATACCATGAAACTGAAACAACTTAAGCAACAGAAACAACAAAATAACTAAGACGAAGGGTCATAAGCATCCCCTGATAGCTGATAATTCTTGATACTACGTACTTGCACAGTCAAATCATCCACCTAATGCTGAATGCAATCCAACCGTGAAGCAACTGCTCCCTAAAAAGCAGAAAGCTCAGAAAATAAGGTAGTACGAAACTAAAAAAGCTCAGAACTGAGGCAACCCTCCATGTTAATCATGTACTGCATCATCGTAATTTGAGGATCGTCTGAAGAAGATGGTGGGGTAGTAGTAGGTGAAACACATCTTGGTCGAGGCACACTCTGAGTGGAGTCAGATGATGCCTCACCCATCTCAGCCCCAAGTGTAGGAGCATCTTTTGTACCTTTCTTGATCCATCGCCCTTGGCGAAAAATAAAACTCCATTGCTTCAAAAGGGCTGCATTGATCATAACCTTAGAGGAACAATCGAGATCCTCCTCATAATCCAAAGGAACTCCATCATCCCTAAAGATCCTCATCAGTACGCATGGAAAACTAAAATTCTTGATTCTTCTTTTAAGCTTCACCATATCTTGCATACCAAGAATGATAAATCCTGATAATGGTATCCCGGGAATAGCACCTAATCTAAATAAGATCTTATGCAATAAGTAAATATCAGTAATCCTCATCTCATTCAATCCACTAGCCTGAGGGGAAACATTAGAACTAAGTAGGGCAACAATACTATGCTCCTGGATACCTAGGTTAGCAGTGGTGTGACATCTGCTATTCCTAGTCAATGCCAAAGCTTCCCTCATAATAGGTACAGAAAAAGAGGGATTTGCATATATTAAATAAGCATGCAATGGGTCCTTAGTATTTATATAGATGTCACCCTCAACAGGTACTCCTAACAAAGTCGAAATAAATGCACGAGTTAACAGAATAGGAATACCTCACACTGGTGATCGAATCTTGATCGTCTTTAAGTCCGCCTTATCCTCTATGTTCACGTAGAACTCGCAAACCAGATTAGGATAGAAAGGACCTGAAAAGGTCACTACCGTCTCCCATCCAAAGCTCCTAAATGCTCTCGACAGGTCGAATTGAGCTTCAATATTTGGATGGATTGGTCATTCCTCAATAAATTCATTGTTTTGATGCGACTGGTACCAACTGAAGTTATCCACACTCATGAATCGGGAAGCATTCTTTTTTGTGTTTGTTGAACTTGTTCTATTATCTTTTTCTATGGTATCCATCTTATTGTTACCAATGATTATGCTAAAATTTCCAACTTCATTTCAATGGATCATCAAGAGAACTTATTTTCTGGGTGCTTTCTATCCCTTATGTACCATTTTATGTTTTTCTTTATGCTTTATGAACATTAAGGACTAATGTCCACCTTTAAATGGGGGTAGGGATATCATGTTTGAACATTTACTTTGCCTGTCTTTTAGTACATCATTTTATCATCATTTCCAAATTAAACTATAATTTTTGGAAGATTTTTTTTCAATTGAGATTCATATCACTGAGCATCTTTTTTCTTTTGATTTTCATTCTTTTAACTTATTAAGATGTTATGCTTTTGATTTTGATAATTGATGGGCAATGGATTTTAGATAATTTCCTATTTTGGATGATTAATTCCTTATGATCATTTTGTACATTCATTTTAAAAATGAATATGTCTAATCAATTGGTTATGCCTTTAATACATTTTCACCATTCTTGTTTAAAATAATTAACGTGAAGTAAAAAGAAAGTGTGGAAAAAGAATATAAAAGAAACATAAAACCAAATGTGCTTAAAATGTATTAAAAGTGAGCAAGTTTTTCATTCACTCTGCTAGCTTCGAACCAATTACTTAAAGATAAAGAGTGGTGTTATTAGCCAGTTGATATAAGGTGATTTAATTGAGTTACCGGAGGTGTTCATGATAAAATGTTCATCTTCACATAAAAACATTAAGTGGCCTCTCATCGAATCCTAGCTCACATAACTATTAAAAATTTCAGTGATTAATTGATTAAGGATGTGGAATTGCTTAACAATGATGATACTCTTCACTTGGTTTATATTCATTTTAAGCTTAGAATGAAAGTATGAACTTAGGATGAATTGAAAGAAATATGAAGTGACTTAACCTCTTTCGAAACTTAATTGGATGAATCAGTTTCATAACCTCTTAGTGTGCCATATTGATTAAAAGACATTAGTTGTTAAATTGATAAATATTTTTCCTTATATTATATGTTATTGTGAAGTTGGTGGTAGATTAATTTTCTTGAGGGCAAGGAAATGTTTAAGTGTTAGAATTTATAAGGGTTCATTTTATATGATGTTTCATGGTATTTTGATGTTAAATAACCCTTACTTTGATGTTTTAATTATTTAATTTATGTCTTGAAATGTTTAATTTGCATATTAACTCCCAATTGTAGTGGAAATGCATTAAAATGTGAAAAATGGAGCTAAATTACAAGCAAAACAGAGGTATTCAGCAGCCTCACGTTTAACTTTGGAAGACCTGCATTTACTCTATTCCAGGAATCAAACGCGGGGTGTTCAACGACGCTGTTGTACTCCTTTTCAAATTCCATTTAAGTACCTGACAAAACAAAACTAGTTGAATCTTCCACGTAATTGGTTGTAACTTGTGCAACTTGCTACCACTTGCTTCTATAATATATATTGACTGTTTGTAACAAAAAACAATGAAGAAGAAACACTAGGAACACCAAATAAAAGAGAGAAAACAGATTGTGCTAATTCTAGGGCTCCTTTCTCTTATTCTTCATCTTTTTGATCTTGTTTCACAGATATGATTTGTTAGTTAAGGATTATGGAAGATCAAACATGTGATTCAAGCCTGTAAATGTGTTTATGGCTTGTTATTTGTGCATTCTAACCTATTTTTCTATTAAAACTTCACCTATAGTTATCATTCATTCAAGAACATGTTGAACATGATGATTATGATCTATTTGTTATTTCAAATAAGTGACTGATTTGATTTTTTGTTGAGGAATGATTCTTTAATGGTCTAAATATGTGTTAAACTTGTTTACATGCATACTTAAAGGTTGTTCTTTGATTAAAGGAAGAGATTAAGGCTTATTCTAAACTAAACTATTAGAAGAAAGTAAAAAACCAACTTAATATCAGAGAAATCTACCTATTTTGATGGACAAATCATTAAGAAACCTTATTTAAATCATTGAATGACCAAACCTTGGTTTATATTGAGGGTGGTTATAATCTAAAAATTGGAATTTTTCTGTTAAGCTTTGTACACTTTATATATAATGCTTAAAGAATGATGAATGACCAAACTTCAACTTAAAAAATTCAATAAAAGGATTTGTGCTAACCATAGCATGACTTTGATTTAGAGAAATCACCCTAAAACAAGTCCTTCAATCCATAATTAATCTATTCAGATCATTAAAAACAAATTTCATAACTAATTTATCAATAAGGCAATCCTTTTATTCTAACTAAGTTATTCTACATAATATATATTTTAATTTCATTTGGTAAATTTAGTAGTTAATTTCATTCGATTTAGGATCTCTAGATAATTGTGAGTTAATTTGGATTAGTAATTGGGATTTAATGAATCCTTGTGGAACGCTAACCTAAAAATATAGAACTAGAATCATTTTAGCACCTAGTTACTTTGATTTTCAAATTTTGGCTAAGCTAAGGCTTAAGGATGAAATAAAAAATTTGAGTAGGAGAATTAGCTAAGAAAATATTCTCTAAAAAATTGACTGTGTTTGTTTGGGTACAATTTCTTATTGTTACAGGTTGTTGCATTGTGTAGAGTGTACATCTATGTTAATATGTCACTGCTATAGATTTTAAAGGAATTAGCTTAGATGTGAGCGTGATCATTTAAGTTGTGAAGAAGAATTAATTTATTAAGTTTGTATTGTGAGTATCATTGAATTAAATTTACATATTAATTAGGATGTTGTATCTGTTCTTCCTTTTCTAGCACTTAATTAGATGCACTTGTAGTTAATTAAACTTAATTTGGTAGATAACATTAGTGATCTGTCATGGGAATGGATTGGTTAGGAAGAAATTATGTCAGAAAAAAGTATAAAACAAAGTAAAGACAAAATTAAACAAATGTTGGAGTATAGTTTTCCTATTCCACTGGTCGATTTTAAAAGTTTGGATTAAGAATAGAGCTACTAGTCAGTTGACCAAACGCTAGAATGATGCATTAACTAAGCTTAAAAAATGTAACCTAGTTGAGTAACCAGTGGATATTCATCACAAAATGTGTGCCTTCATTTTAAAAGACTAGGTTATTGTTAAAAGTGATAATAAACATGTTGCGCTTAAAATAAAAGTGAAAGCCTACTAATCTTCTTGTAAAGTGTCAAGACATTTTCATAAGTGGTTACTTAGTGATGCCCTACCCTTTAAATGGGTAAATAAGTGATAGGGAATGGTTACAAGTGCCATAGATGTAAGAATAGGTGTCAATATCTTAGTTAATATTTATATTAACAATAGGGTGTAAATATCTTAATTAATATTTAGAGTAAATATCATTGTACTCCCATTTGTTTTCATGAATTGTCAAGCGCCCTATCTGTTTTAAGAAATTTACTAGACCACCTGTGTTTTAGTAAAATTATTAATTCACCATAGAACTATGCTCGCTGAAGTGGCGACTGACATAACAAGTGATGCTAACATAAGGGCTGTTGATTGCAAAACCAAACATAGTTTTATGCTCAAAACCGTAAGTATATGGGTCGTTACTTCTGGTATAAAGCAGATATCTATCCAACGAGGATTGCACTTAGTCACCACTCAATTTAGGCTATACTCTCAAGAAATCGATTCAAGCAAATTTAAAAAGATAAATAAAATGAAAATAAATTAAAGGTAAAAGCAAGCAACGTAATTAATGCCAAAACTGCACACTAAATCTCAGAGAAATCAAGATTAAAGAATAGGACTTGTCATTATCCCTATTTGTTTAACTCCAGTTAATGGATTCAATTTATTCTTGGCCCAAGATTTTCTAAAATTTTAGCTACTCTCTCTTAAGGTGCAACTAAATGTCAATAGTTAAATAAAATTAGGATTAACTTCTGTATCTCTCGATATGGAAATCCTTTCTTAAAAATTTAACTAGATGCGAAGTGATCCTAAAGACAGTATACTAATCTATTTAAATCTCTTTCTAATAAATCAATACACTTGATATCTAAAGTCTATTAAATGCCAACTCTCTTTATACATTTAACACAAATTACCAAGCTCACTCTCTCGATTTGTTGCGAGGTTTAAGTTCAATAAATAGCACAAAGATTTATAACATTAAATCAATAACCAATTGTTCACACATAGTTCAAAGAAAAAAATCCTAAAATAAGTTTAGCCACTCATAATAGAAACAAGTTCATCCATATCCATATTCTCATAAATAAAAAACATAATGTGAAAAGTAAAAATAAATTAAATCCACTAACGGTTGTCTTCCCTTTTGTATCTAGAAATCTAGAAAAATGGATGTTGATAAAGTTTTTAACGACTTGAATCCAAAGTTTCTCCAACTTGAAGCTCGTGTCTTGGTGTAGAGATTAGATCTAGCTCTTTATTTCGATATGAAGTCTGTTTTCTATTTTTGTTGGTTGTGCTCTTAATGTTCTTTAGACTACTGAACATATATACATATGACCTCAGTTGCGTTTTTTGATAAAGCTTTACTGTTTTGAGGTCTTAAAAAGCTTTCTCACCACGTTGAAGCTCCTGAAAAGTTTTTCTCTTAACCAGTCATGTGGAAAAAACAAAAGTTCCCTGCCTAGTCAAAATGTTTTATGCTTGGAAAGGTCAATGGAAGACTCTCCTACTTGATCAAAGCTTGGAAGACCAAATCATTTTCTACTCAAAGAGATCAACTAGGTCAAAAAAAGCATCAAATGACTTCAACCCAAGAAAAGTGATGATGACCTTTTTATTTTAGTTCCTTGGAAAATTTGAAATTCCAAGTTATGAAGACTTTCTTCCATACTTCTTTACACCATTGTTTTTTCTCCTTTTGTTACGCTTTTTTTAATAGAAGTTAATTTCAACTTTTGTTCCAATTTTCATTTCAATCTTCAATTCATACTATGCAATAAGTAAATACACTAATAAGATACAATTCTATCCCAAAATTAGCAACTAAATGTTAAAACACAAAGCATAAATCAAATAAATAACAATTTAATCCTAAACACATTAAAAACAAGTAACCTATAAATAACACTTAGAAAAACAAGGTCTAAAACACAACTATCAACTTACTCAAACTTAAACCTTTGCTTGTCCTCAAGAAAAAATAAAATACAACCAATCAATTCTATCACTTAATTTTCACAAAGATCAAAGCATGCAATCTCACAAATTTCTTGTAGTGAACCGATTCCCTTATATAGGACTCCATTGTTCAGAGAGTCATTTCACATTCATGTACATGCTTAAATTATGATTGCGAATAATGGTAAATATGTAAGATTCATTCAATTAATCATTTCTGGGTATAAGTGATTTTGATGTGATTATCGTGCAAATGTGAAGTTATTTGTATCTTGACTTATGAATTTGTGATTCAAATGGATGAAAATTGAGGGATTGGTTTGATGATAAATGTTTTAGGAAAGGGAAAAGGGTGGATTGATGAATTATAAGATGTAGTAGGGAGGGATTTGTAATTTACATGGCATTGGAGTCAAATTTTGATTTTAAGACTAAAATCTAATATAACGTTTTGACCCATTTTATGTC
>JAOXYD010099399.1:0-11771 GCA_028565735.1 Pinacopodium congolense | reverse complement strand
GTGAAATTTTGGATTTAATTTTAATACCATGTTTAGTGAAGAGGGTAAAAGTGTATATAACATTTCTAGTTTATACAAGTGGCCTGAAAGTACTCTGTCCCATTATAAATTACAACTCTATAAGCTGCCTCTTTTTGCACATTTCCGAATGTGCTCTTTCCAACCTGAGCATACTTTTCATCCATACTTTCCAACTTAAGATTTCCTACCTGCCCAAAATTTTGTATTTCATCAATATAAAATAAGAACCATGCAATGCATAATTTATATGTAGGTTAATTGTCTCCAACTTAACATTTCTTCCACAAAATAAGATCAACAACAGTCATTAAAATAGTCCACAAAAGAAGATAAACAACAGTCATTAAAGCATTGCAACTGTCAATGTATTGACAGTTACTTATGTCCTTACTTACGGATGGAAAAAACTTAAAATAATACCCAGCAACATCATAATAAATCCTATGACCATACATATCATCATGATCTTCAACTCTTTTTTTTCTTTCTCTAACATAATGTTGTTAGCCTTCAACATCTTGTTTTCATCTTTAATATTGGTGCTTCTGCTCTCCATACTAAAATTTCTGCAAGTTTTAACCTCCCTCTTCAAGGTAGTTATATCTAACTTTAATTTATTTATCACTTGAACGGACCTTGGGATAAATTCCTCATCATACCATAAGAAAAAACCCACATTTCCTAACTTGCAAACACAACATTCCAACATTTCCAATATTTTCAACTGTCAAAAGTATAAACTCACTAAATGTTCAACAATATACATAACATATTGTCAACAATATGCACAGCATATTGTCAACAATATACACAGCATTCCAATATTTCCAATGCAATATAAACTCATTCACCGGATAACTAGCACATCCAAAAAACCTCCTCCCTGGATTATGTTCACTTGTTGAAGCTTTCAATGGGGCTTTTCGTCCACAATAGAAATAAACATTATAAGGTTTTGAATTTAGCAATCTAGCAAATGATGTTGATGACTGATGTTGATGACTCTATGACAAACTTCTTCCTATATCTAATGAGCAATACAGCTCATTAACATATTTTACTTTTTTTAAGCATTTAAATGATCAATAATGCAACATAACTTAACTATACATATCATGAGATTAAGAGCAATAAAGCCTGTATACATGTTCGTCAAAATTACATTAACAAAATTAAGACAAAATTAAAAATAGTACATCAGAAAATATAGGGATGTCCCATTCACATATACAACTGTGTAGAAGTAGAGGCTTTGTAAAAAAAAAAGCACTCTAAAATATACTAAACTTCTATTTTCTATTTCTAAAAAAGCATAAATTAATTCTGACTAATGTAACATAAGAAAGGAGTTTCTGCATATATATTGTATGGCCTTATACATTGTATGTTCATATAATAAACTTCTGTATGGATAAGAACCCATATAGAAGTTTATTATATTGTTCTCTTTTTATTTGTTATTAGCTGTCGATTTATTAATAGTAGAAAAATTGATTAATAAAATTTTTTCCTAACAACTAATATCAAATGATTTGCAATTCAAATTTTTAAAAGATCATTGGACATAAAAACTTTGTTCCTACTCAATGATTATCAGTATATTGTTTAGATTTATGAAACTCATCACTGTTAAACCTCAATGCCCTCTATGAACCATAAAAGTCTCGACTAACACACTGCCATTTAAACACTGCCCTATTTATGCCTTGTTATTTTCACTCAACTATTAGTTAACATAATGTTTCCACTACCAAGTCTAGTTCATATGTCAAAATTAATTAATTAGTAAGTAGCACACACACGTGGTCCGGATACATCTAACTAACTAAAGAAGTAAATGACATGAATAAATTGGACAAAGGGGAAACATAGTGGTCCACCACTCAAAAGAATCACTACCTTTAATGAATGCCTTAAATACCTGAAAAAAGTTGGAGAAGCGACAAAGGCAATTTTGTTGTCATCCACTTCTATACTATCCTGTAAACATAAAGATTAAAACCCATTATTGTAAAGCCTGGCATTTCTACCTAAGATATGCACCTGAGTTACTGGAGAAAGCCGTTGTTTCGCCAACTGTGAGGCAACTGGTCTAGATAGCCTATTCAAATCACTACAAAACCCACAAAGTCTTATCAACTATGAAGTCGAGATAAAAGAGGAAAAACACAAAGAGTTACACAAGAATAAAGTAAATAAAACAAAAAAATCTTACAAGTTTACTGTCGCCCGAGCCAGAAGAGCTATGAAATCTGGATCTCAGTCGACAGACGAAAAACCGACGAGGATATCGAAATGAAAAACCCTAAGCCAAAAACTCAAATCAGCTGCGAAGTTAAGATCGACGGTGAGACGAGATGCGTTATACGAAGTTGGAACTGGAGTTGGGAGTTAAAGACCAGCGAGGAGTAACCAATGAGGAGCGACCAGCTACTAGTGAGCGAAGGTCTAGCAAAAATCGCAATCGGATGACCAACGAGGAGTGAGTAGCGAGCAACGACCACCAACGAGGGAGCGAATGACTTGTAAAAATCGTAACTGAAAGACCAGCGAGGAGCGATCAGCGACCACTAACCAAGAGAAAATGGATTCAAGATGAGACGAGCGGGGAGGGAAACAAGGTAGACTAAAAATCTTAAGCTATGGAGGGTGATTTCGGGGAGATAAGGGAGACGAGTATGGAGCTGAAGGGGGGGATGGAGATGAGACCCTAAGCCAGAACAACACGTTCTGGCTTAGGGTATGGGGGGCCTTTATATGGGCCCGCTACTAACTAGTCACTTTGTTGGTAATAGGGCCCACTAAATTATTTTATAAAAAGATATAGTGCTATGTGAAAATTTCACGTGGCACATGACGGAGATAGATAACTGCAGTTACTGTGGGGGGGTTTGTTCTAAACATCTGTCAAATCTCAGGGTTCTTTTTTAACGTTTTGAAAATTGTAAGATTTGCTTTGAACACATTAAAACGTTAGGGTCTGACTTAAATTTTTGCAAACCCTAAAGTTTATTTAACCCCTTTTGCCTATGAAAATATTGTAACTCTACTACTCATTCTTATATGGGCATTATTAAACAGTCAACTTCGGGATAAATTTTTCTCTCTAATTTTTATCATCTTTCATAATTTAATAGTATCATTTTCGTACAAAAAGGAGTAATATTAAGCCTTAAAATGAACCCATTTATTAAATGGAAAAATAACAGGTATCCTATTTTAGTTTTATTTACTCTTCAGAGTGGCTGAATTTATATTCTTCGCTACAACAGGAGAGGTTTTTACTTGGCTTTTGTGTTATAATGCAATATAATCCGGAGTAAAGTAGGTGGTCATCAGGCTTTCAGCAGCTTCTTTTCCTTTGACATTTATATCTGTTGATTCTATGGGTACTGGTTTTAGCCAGATACGAAATCTTTATGTTTTCAATATATGGAATTAGAATATGTTCCTAGTGCATAGTTTTCTTTTCTTGTGACAATAACTTTACAGGTAAGTGCACAGATGTTTCTGTGGATGTAGATAAAAAGGGTCAACACGGTAAGAATTTTGACAAAAGCTTGCATTAAGTTCCTCAAGTATATAACTTTGAAACGGATCTAATTTGGTGACCCACAACTGGTAGCTTTCAGTGGCTATTAGTCGTCAAAAATACTTCTGTTCATTTTAGTCATTTTGACGGTCGATGGATATTGAAAGCCACCCGGTCAAAAAGCTTTTCCCCTTTGAAATATGCCCTCAAAATCTTTATCTGTTTCTCTTGATCTCATCTATTATTGCTAAATTTTAAAACCATGGTTGCATGTCAATGTGTAAGCCGGGTTGCTTGCCTTCCAAACCATTAGTTACTCGTGAAGTAAAACATCAAACAAGATGGAGAAGTTTAAGGCGGAGAGCATGGTCCAAAACCTCTATCAAAAGGATTGGAATTCTTACTTGAAGCGGGAAACATAGATGCTATGCATACTTACCGTCCAAGTAATGCTAATTTATCAACTTATATGTGTTGTCACTTCTGATTTGAGAACAAAGGTCCAGATTACCATCTTTACTATGTCTTTGATATAGCTAGTTCAAAAGGATTGCTAGATTAATCGAATTTCATTCTCCTTTTTTATTTTTTGTCAACTTAGGGTCAAACGTTTTGTTTTGCAGCTAACATCGAGAAGCATAGGAAGCTCATTGCTGACTTTTGAGCTTATTATCTTCTTCCTTCTCTTTTCTTGGTCCGCTTGATACCTGATTTTCTTACATGCAGTTAATATTTTAATATATATATATATATATGGGTGTATATATAATACTCGTGTATCTACGTAAGAACTCAAATCATTATTTTGGTGGTTTTCATAATATTCATGATTAATATTTACATAAATTCTTTTTTTATAATAAAAGATTATTTATATTATGTAAGAATAATTTAAATAATGTCAATCTTCATAATTACGAGAATTGTTAAAGTAATGGTTCTCCATCTTTTTCCTACATAATACATATAGAAAATCTATATACATGTATTCTAAATTATCAATCAGGAACTTCTTGCAATCAAGAACCATATATATGTATAGGACCACTAAATGCCTTTTATATCATACCTTGAAAGCTGTTATGGTAGCATGAAAGTCTTTCCAAAGGAAGCAATCTACTTTCCAATGAAAAGACAATGTGACCTATCCCATCACATTGACTGGTCTCAAAAGACATATTTTCTCCTATAAATATTTTATTTGATGATAGGTTATTTTATGTATATAAAGTTAATTTTACATTAAACATAACTCTTGTTTTAGTTTAATCATGATGTTCGATCGATATTAATCATCTTTCGGATTAAAAAATCAGAAAGATAAAACAGTTAAATCTCTTTTCATTTTCTTAACTTCACGGTCTTAATAACACAATAAGATTTAAAAACTTTATAACAAGATAACCCAAGTGCCCAGGTTCCTTAATCCACTTAACCCTAGTTGATTATGGTATAATATTTTCTTTATTGAACTATATGGTATGGAATAGTGATCAGAAGCTTCTATGATTTGGAAGTGTGAACAGCGTAGATAGAAAGGGATTATTCCAAAGAAAACGCGTGGGAGCTTCTGATAACGGCACTCATAAGTCACAAGTATACTAACCCCACCACCACTTGTTTGACAAAACATAACTTCTTATCAACGAAATTTCTCGTTGTACGCACTTGAATTATTTTCTCCAAGAGAACTCCATGAACCTCACACAACATATGAAACCGATATAGATAATCCAAATCTCATGTATAATCACAAAATGCAAATTCTGAGAAATTTAAGGAAGATCAATGTCCAATTGTCATCACACCTGTCCACTGCCTTTTAGTGTGAGGCCCACCTACGTACCTCCCATGCAATTGCATTAACACTTCTTTTGTATTTCCTTCTATTTCAGCATTATTAGCAAGTGATAGTGATCTAAGTCTATAACTATAGTTTATCCCTTATGTCTCATCTTCGTAATAATCCCAAATTTCCACCTTTGGCTCTCCTACTAGTTATTCTGTCTTCTTTGAACTTACCAAGCATCATGGAGAAGAAGATTTGTTCAGTAGCTGTTGTTCCAAGAACTTGTAATGAGGAGAAGAAAAG
Organism: Pinacopodium congolense; assembly: GCA_028565735.1. Taxonomy (NCBI): domain Eukaryota; kingdom Viridiplantae; phylum Streptophyta; class Magnoliopsida; order Malpighiales; family Erythroxylaceae; genus Pinacopodium; species Pinacopodium congolense. The sequence goes on along the minus strand of JAOXYD010099399.1, from coordinate 6,126 downwards.
GGTACTCAAAAATGGTGGTCGAGCCACTCATGGGAAGTTGATTCCTCCACGAAGGGGGGACATCAAGCGCCAAATCTTTGCTCGTTTCTTTGCAAAATTGAAGCATTTTGCTCAAGAAATCATAAAAGGACATCTTTTTAAAACGACAGAATCCGCAATCGCCACCTCTTGATTATACATCCCACAGTGTAAGTCTCTTCTCATATGATCAAGTTAGATCAGATTGTGGAATAATATCACATATTACACTAATCTTGTATCATGAAGCTTCTGAAATCTTCTCTGAGTTATTTCCTTTTCAGGTTGCAATGCTTGTATGCTGGCTAGGGTTGGTGACTTTTGACGCCTTTATATCGTATTGTAGATGTTTCTTCAATGTTAAATAAAACCTTTAGCTTGTCGGAAGTACTATACAGCCGCCTTCATGATTCTCTTACAAAATTACATGCCTCAATATCATTGTATGAATTGTATTGTAATGATACGTGAATTCTATTTATAGAAATTATATAAATTGTATAATAACATTGTAAGAGAGTCATGAAGGGGTTATATAGTTAGTCCTCAAATTTAATCTTAGTAACAAAGTAAAAAAAATCATATTCATATATGTATATATCTAAACTATTTAAGTCAGTGTTAATTAATTGGTATCATTCTTAAAAACTGCTATCCAATCTCATAATCACGCAAGTAACATTCAAGTTTTAAAAGCAACTAAGAAAAGTTTGGTGTATAGCATTAAAAAAAGAGTCATATCTATTCCTTTTACCTTTTTTTTACTATTAATAGGAATCATAAATATGCAACTTTCTTGTGAAAATGCCTAAAATTAGTGGAATATAAGTTTATTGTCAAATTTATAAATTTAATTTGGCAATATTGTTTTGCTGTGAACAAATTCACAAGTTAACAACTTTGATTTTTTTAATAAAAAAACAATTTTTTTTCCTTTTTATTGGCGACGAGGATAGCTTTTATTAAAATTAAATTAAAAATGAAAATATAACAAAAAAATAAAGAAACTTACTGGACCATTTATTCATCTAGGAAAACGATTTTCTTTCATTTCTATTTTTCTCTTCCAATAAAAACGAGTCAATTTAGTAGTGCGTGCATGTGCTTTGACTTTTAGACGTTCCAAAGGTCAATTCATATGGTGGACCTAAAAGTCTAGAAGTACATTACAACAAATTCAATTAATCAAGAAAGCGAATCACATTAATTTACTTACATTAAAAAAAAATACTAGACACTATGTATAAAAATATTTTCTTATTTTATATAACTATTATAAAAACCTCTTTATAACATAAAAGGAACAAATATATTATGTGATTTTTTTTATTTTAACTCTTTAACTATTAAATTTTGTTAATTACTTTATATCAAAACTCTTGTTCAATTTTTAACAAAAATTTCATGTGGCATCCTAATTGACTACATACACCATTTATGTTTTTATATTTAAGTAAGATTTTGTTGACGCTGTATGTGATTTCTGTTAAAAATATTAACAAAAGTCGTAATCTAAAATTGTTTAATAAATTTTAAAGATTTAATTTAAAAATCCAATAATTGGAAGACTGAAATAGAAAAAAAAAAGTATTAAATTATCATCTAAAGTTCTTAATTCGTATAATTAATTAAATGAAGAGACAAAAGAACAGGAGTATATGCAATTTCTTCTATTTTACCAATATTCTAAAAAGGGTGATTTTACCAACTTTCTAAAAAAATAAGAAAAAAATCTTCTAATTCTAACAACTTATTTTTTATTCTTAAGAATCGTGCATAATTAAGGTACATAAAATATTATTATTATTTCAAAAAAATATTATTATTAAATGACTTTTTTTTTTTTGGCTTTCTATTCTATATTTAATTCCGTCATGGCATCTTACTAACCATCTACCATGAGCTCCAACTGAGTTTCACTTATTTCTTGTGATGCCGACCTTCACAAGAAATAATTATTAGTGTTGGTGGCTTTTAACGTCTTTATACCGTACTTTAGATGTTTCTTCAATGCTAGGTAGCTCATAATCTAAAGATTTATCCTTGAAAATTTGTATGGATGGACTTTATATTGGTAACGTGTTTGAATTAATCTTATGGAAAGAACAAAATTTGTATATATTTTATGAATAACTTGATTTAATAGTTCAATTAAAGAGAGAAGCTTAAAAGTTTCGCTCTTTCAAATTTAATTTTTTAACAAAGTAAAATATCATACTCATATATGTATGTATCTAAACTATTTAATGCAGTCTTAATTAATTAGTAGAGTTATTAAAAAGTGTTATCTGATGTCATAATCACACCAGTAAAATTCAAAGTTTTTAAATTTCTCAAGAAAATTTGGATTATAGCATAAAAACAAAATAAAAGTCATATATATTCCTTTTACCATATTTATAATATTACTAAGAATCATAAATACACAACTTTATTGAGAAATTGCCTAGAAATTATAGAACATGAGTTTATTGTCAGTTTATAGATTTGATTTTGCCATATTGTTTTGCTGTGAGCAACTTCACAAGTTAACAAGTTGGAAAACAGCTTAATATTTTTAATTTTGTTGGCGATGAGGTTAATTTTTATCAAAATTAAATTTAAAAGGAAAATATAACAAAAAAAAGAAAAGAAAACGACTTAAGCCATGTTTAAAAATGTTTTAGTTTTTTATTTTTATTTTTTATTTTTTAAAATACAGAAATCGAAAAAGAAAATAAGTTAATATAAAACAAAAATTAAAAAAGAAAACACAATAATCAATACAAAAATACAACAATAACAATAAAAAATTATAACTCACAACTCAATTAAACATTAATTAACAAGTGTATGTGCTTTGACTTTAATAGCGGGTGCATGTACTTCGACATTTTTAACATTAATTTAGGTCATGTTTACTTGAGTTTTAGTTTTTAATTTTAGTTTCTCATTTTTTTAAAATATAAAAATCGAAAAAAAATTCAAATACAAAACAAAAAATCAAAAAATATATATAATAAATAATACAAAAATATAATAACTATAACAGAAAAATTATAATTCACAATCTAACTAAATATTGCATATGCTTTCGACTTTTAATATTCCAAACGTCAATTCATGCGGTGGACTTAAAAGTCTAAAGTTAAACTACAACACTTTCGAATAATCAAGAAAGCCGAGTCACATTAATTTACTAACATTAAAAAAAGTCCTAGACACTATGTATAAAAGTATTTTCTTATTTAGTATAACTAGTACAAGAATCATCTTTATAACAAAAAAGGAACAAATATATCATGTTTTTTTTTAATTTTAACCCTTCAACTATTAAATTTTGTTAATTATTTTTGTTAATTACTTTATGTCAAGACTCTTCTTAATTTTTTATCAAAAATTTTATGGGGTACCCTAATTGAATATATACACCATTTCCATTTTTATATTTAAATAGGATTTTGTTGATGGTATCATGATTTTGTTAATAATATTAACAAAAGTCGTAATCTAGAATGATTAATGACGATTAAACATTTAATTAAAAATTTTAATTATCATTAATTAAAAGGCAAGACAAAATAAAAAAGCGTATATGCTATTTCTTCTATTTTACAAACATTCAAAAAAGGATGGTTTTACAAACTTTCTAAAACAAGAAAAAAATTTCTTCTAACACAACTTATTTTTATTCTTAGAATCGTATATGATTAAGGTTCAGAAAATATCATTATTTTTCTCAAAATAATTACTATCGAATGATTTTTTTTCCCTCTTTCCATTGTATATTTAATTCCTACAGCCCTCCATTTGTGTTTCATTTATTGCCTGTGATTGCGACCTTCTGCAATAATTTTTGTGGGGAAGTTAAGGGGAAGATTCTTCTGTGGAATTCCCTTGACGAATTTGTCTCCCACGAGGCGGCCGGGTTCAAACTACTGTAGAGCCCTGCTCCTCTTCCATTTCTATCTTTCAAATCTGTTTCTTATTATTATTATTTTTGTTTTTTATTAAAAACGAAATTATATTTGATTAGGAGATGTTTCGTTAGGTTGTAAATTATAATTTTTTATTGTGATTATTGTATTTTTGTATTGATAATTATATTTTCTTTATCGATTTCTGTACTGTATTAGTGTGTTTTCTTTATCAATTTGTGTTTAGAAAAATAGAAAATCAAAATTAAAAACTAATTAAATATAAAATATTTGTATTTTAAACCAAATGTGTTTAACATTTGTAACCAAAAAATAAAAAATAAAAAAAGATTTAACTAAGATTTATGATAAAAATAATTAAATAAAAATAATTAAATACAAAATAAATTTAAATTTTTAGATCAAAATATTTTTATACACCTTAAAAACACATTATTAATCAATATATTATATTAATTATTCAATATAAAAAATCTATTTATAAAATTTATTTTCAAAACGCAGAAAAATATTATTTTTTATTTTTTTATTTTTCTAATTTTAAAAATAAAAAATAAAATAAAATACAACAAAATACATTTTTTATTTTTCTATTTTTTAAAATAAAAAATAAAAATAAAAAATATAAGTAAAACTAAACATCCCGAAATCACCAACCAATCATAATATTTTATGGCGATTGACTATTAAAATATATAATAATAAGTGGATAATATAAACCGGCCGTAGCCGGTCTATAAAATAGACCGTGTAATCGAATCCAATTGTTTCATACATAAGTTCGTTTAGTTGGATTTTATGTTTATATTTTTTATTTTTGTATATTTTCATTATATGTGTATTTTTATTATTTTTTCAATTTTTTGTTTTATTTATATGATATTTTTCGGTAATTGTGTTATTTTTTAATTTTTATATTAAAAATAAAAACAGAAAACATTAAAAACGGGGCCTCACTTGCAATCCAGGAATCCAAATCATTTAAATCTTGAAATATGTATGTTGGCATTAGCAGCGGTATCCACTGATCCGCAATTTCGCTCATACATGCTGATTTATTATGTGAAATAGGGTTAATTATATTAGATTTTCCCGTAATTTAATTTTTTTATTTTAGTTTCCTATTTTTAGAAATTATTTACCTCTTTACTTTTTACTTATTGATTTATTCTCTATGAGAAAAACATGTGCATCCATATGTATAAGAAATCACATCATATGTTTTTTCAGACTAAGACTGCACCGTATGTTCTGTAATTATACACTTTACGTTACACTTGTTTTACCACGTTGCAAGTCCTTTTGAAAAGCGAATGTTTTCTACTTTTTTATTAGTTTTTTAATGAGCTAAATTTAATTAGATTAGAATCGGTTTAATTGAAATAATTGAATTCGAATTTAAGTGTCCAAGTCTAATCGACCGACTAATCATGACAAATTAATAAGATTTGGGATGGCCCAAAATTAAATGGCCGAACCCACTCGAACAAAATTTTCAGGCTTGGCCTGGCCCTGTGCCAATAGTGAGGCATGAACAGCAGAAAAGTAGAGAAGTGAAGACATGGAGATATTAACACAATTTGTTTGAAGTTTGATATTATTACATATAGCTTTGCTTATTATCTTATAACCTCGTCTTTTGACTTTCTATCTCAAGAAAATTCCAAGTTCATCTTGAATTCACTCAATCTTGTTAAGATTTGAAGACACAGAACACATTTGATGTTCAAACCGGAGTGCCCCAACATCTAATTCTGAGAATAACATAAGAAATGAACCTGTAAACCAATATGTAGCACACCATTATCACCAAATTTCGCCACCTGCTTTCCTCTCCATACCATTCTTCTTTCAGCACGTCTTCTGCACTCACAATGCAACCTCCCATCATGCATTGCAAGCATTTTCCCAACTTGGCGAAATCCCAAGGGAACTCGATCTTAACATTAATGGCTACCTCATCTACAACTTTGGATTGCTGAGAAGTCAACTTGCCTTTTCTACTCTGTCTTTCTTCAATCCTCCTAGATGACACCACAAGTAGCTGCATTTCTTGGTTTATCACTTTGATTTTCTTAGGGCTTATTTGGTATCAATGCAGTTTTTGGTTTTGATTTTTAACACAAAAATCGATAAAGACAACACACTAATACAACACAAAAATCGAGGACAAAACACAAAAATCAATACA
>JAOXYD010099389.1:0-11469 GCA_028565735.1 Pinacopodium congolense | reverse complement strand
ATTATATTTAATAATTAATCATAAAGATAAAATCCATAATAAATTTACTATACAATTAAAAATTATAATGAGATTATTATTATGAGATTTGGATTGTATTTTTGTATTATTCCTACAAATATTCTTAGTTATTGTTTCATCAAGATAGGATATTGAGGACATGGTTAAATTAGCATATATTATGAATTATAATTATAATTTATGGTCATGATTAATATATTAAGAACTTAATGGGTCACATATATAAGTTTATTTGATGAGAGTAAAATTAAATTAATTTGGACTTAATTGTAAGGTTTAAGAAATTTTAGTGTCAAATATGAGATATTTGATTCATTTTAAATATAATTACAATTATAATTAGAGTTAAACTTTAATTGTGAATTGTATTTATTTTTACAATATGAAAAAAAATTATGATTTTTTCACTATCTAAGGAAGGCAAATTAGGATTGTTAGTACGACTCTGTTTTCCTATCAAAACTATTTTCTCTTATACTAAACCTATATATATCATTAGAAGTTATACACGTGAACAACTATAGTTTAAGGATACGAAAAGAAATAAACTGTAATAGGAAAGTTTTAATCAGATTTATCTAATCCTTTTAATTTCTTATTTTTATTTTATGTTAAATTTCTATTAAAGCGACTTTGTGGAAAATCTTAAAATTTTCCATTGTATTTTTTATTAAATTTATATAGGTCGTATCTTAAAAAAAAAAAGATGCTAATGGCCCTTGTCAGTTGTCAACTGACGCATCTCTTCAACTGCCATTTGCTTTCTTGCTTGCCTATTGGTTTTACGCTGTGTACACCATGCAGACGACATTACTAGGTTGTTTATATGTACTATATTGTAATTATGTGTATGTACTTTGCCTGTTTTTTGCTTTTAGCTTTAACCCACTTTGTTCTTATCTTTTCACTTTTGTTCTCCTGAACTTGCTCCAACTATTCTTTTGGAATTTTCCATATATTTTATGTCTTAGATTTCACAGTAGAAAGACTCACAAAGTCGATTCTTATTTTTGTACACATTAAGCAATTCTAGATATGACTAGTAACAGGTTTAATGAGTGGTAACATCATCACATACATATATAGTATATATGAAGGTAATAGAATCAATATAGTAAATCAACTTATAATATATTGATAACATAATGGATAAATAGCTCTTGCTGCTGGTTAAAAAAGAAAACAAGTTATTATTAACGTTGGAACAAATTCGCTATTAGAAGGTTTTATTATCTAAACCACCATATTCAAAGCCCATATAATTTAGACAGTAAAAGTGGAAAAGGATCCTAGCTTAGTTTGTTGAATCACTGGCTCATATTACATTTAATTACTATCCAACATATCTGGGTATTCAAATTTCACGATATTGCTGTCAATAACTTTCATCAACTTTAATTGTATGTAATTAGCCATTTACATTACTTCATTAACAAACATCTTCTTAGTTTATTATTCTTCTTATTTTACTTGCTGATGTTTTTTACCATTGAAGTAAAGCCATACTTCCACAAACTAACCCCATCAATATATAATAATAGCATAAAATCGTTTGCAGAACAAGTAGATAAACCTCTCAATCATCATCTGATGATGAATACTATAGTCACTATGGATCATTAGGAGCACTAGTTGAGTCCAACACGCTTGATTAGACCAAATCTTTTACTGATGTAAAACTACGCTGACTTCACTTTCAAATCATTGGTAGCCTTTTGGAAAATGAAAACTTATGTAAGCCAATCATAATGCATCGTGTTTCATCATGAACAGGATTTACGATAAGTTGGGAGCTAGTTTTTCATCCTCGTTCTTTGTTTATACAATCACTACTTACTATTAGTTGTAATTTATCTTAATTTAAACTAGTGAAGTTGTAAATATAGTTAAAGTATAAAAAGGTTGACTTTAAAAATTAAAAAAAAAAGTTTATTTTTCAATCATAATACTATGTAATGTATTAGTAATTTTTCACATACTTTTATTTGAAATTATAGTAGAGAGCACTCAATTGTTAAAAAGGATATGATGAACTTAATATCCTCTATTTAAATTAAGGTCGATCTTCTCAAACATTTGATAAAAACATTTTATTCTCCATGTTTAACAATAAAATATTTAAAGATGGAGGAATTTATAAAATAAAAGAGCATCTTTAAAGGGTAGAGGATTATAATGCTTCTTGTAATAAATTACCATTTGATTTACTTGAGAGGATTTTAAATTATTGTCAATAACAAGATAAATAAAGTAAATTTAATATTCCTGTGGTTTATCTTGGACGATGATGAAGTACAATAAATATTAAATGAAGGGGAAAATCTATTATCAATACCAATTCTATTTTATTTCTCTAAAAATCAATCCTACTTCTTAGCTGAATTTAAAAAGTGTTTTGAATGATACTGACATTGGTTTGTAATGTAAAAGAGCTTGTGATAGATGATTTATCATTATAATATTCTGTTAACTACTTTAAATTTAGCTTATCTTTAGAACAAATATATGCTATAGTAACTATAGTGTTAGGTCTTAGATGGCACATAAGAGGGTAGTAAATTAGGTAATTAAAAATTTATAAGTTTTGACGTCTAATTAAAAATATCTTCTTAATTAAAATGTGAAATTGCAAAAAATTTAATAATTAATATTTAATGTTATAAATTGAAATTAAATAAATTTGAAAAAAATAGATACAAAAAGAAAGACGTATATCAATTTATAGTGATTTGATGCAAAAATTTGTACCTATGTCTATAGCTCAACTCCTAGTTGAAAATTTTATCATAAACTTCATTTTATATTAGCTTCTCTTTTCAATGAACTCTAGAGTAACCCTTAAAATAATTCAATCTTTCAATCATACAATTCCAAATATATGCTTCAAAAATATCTTATTTGACACTCCCAAAGTATTTTGAAGGGCTCTCCAAAACACTAAATGATGACGAGAACACAAATTCTCACAAACACTTAAAACAATACTCAAAATACTTTGATTACTTGCCTTTTGTATTTTTACTACACTTAATGCATAACCCACTCCCAAAAACTCCTATTTATAGATAATATTCACCCTATTAATTATTTATAACTATTAGAACTCATTAAATTCATTTTTCTATCACCTATACAGAACCATTGGTCAACCACCACTACTAAACCAATCTTATGCCAAACTAGTTTTTGTAATCCTTTTAACACATCCAAATTATGTCAAAATAAATTCCAACATTTTCATACGCATTTTTTATGAACAAATAATAATATTTTCCTAAAAATATTTTTATTTATCAAAAGGACCATTTAAAACCATTTCATACTCAATTCCTATTGATTATGTAATGTATATGCAAAGATATTAAATATTAATACAATATGCATGATTTGAGCCCCCTGGATATCTTGAGATAATCAAGATAAGATTATAATTAAATTGTGATATAAAACCTATGAAAATGCTACCATAGTTCATAATGGTAATTAACATTGATTTTAAGGCATGATATGTTTTGTTTTTACCTATTTAATGCATAAATTACATAATTTGTAAACTCTTTTTACTAACTTTCAAGTTTGTGATGTTCTTGGAGCGTATGGATTGAATTTGTAGAAAATCGAAGTAAAAAGCGGCAAGGGAAGTGCAAAACAAGAGCTAAACGATGGGTGCTGGGCAACTTGAACCACGACATTTTAACTCTGGTATAGACAGCTATTTAAGTCTTATTATAGGACTTAAACAGTGGTACTTCAACTACATTGTTTAGCAGATAATCAGATACTATTTAAGTCACTATACGCATTGTATTTATGATTTTTAGGAGAAAACTTGGCCAAATTACTCCCTAAGTGTCTCTAAACCCTAATCTCTAAATGCACTATAAATAGTCTTATTTATGCCATTTTTAAATAATTTTCAAAGCCAATTCTCATAAAAATCATCATAGTTAGGTTTTTTCATTATTTTTCTGTCTAGTTTTCAGTTTTTTATTTGTGTTTTTAGGAGTGTTCAAATGAAAAAATCATCCAAAAATCTTTAGCAAGTGTCCATCTTCGTATTGGTTTTTTGTGTTTTTGGTTTTAACATTTGTATTGACTTTTTTTTTAATTTATTCAATGGATATGCTTGTTATAACCTTAAGTTATTTTATATTGATGAATATGTGTGAGTAATTTGTTTTTAGCTGAGGTTAGGATAATGATTGGGTTATGACATATTGGGTTTATTGATTTTTTTCCCTAATTAAATGCTTATTTTACTAATTTAGCTTGATCACTTAGATAAGAGCCTAGGGTAATGAAAAATCCATAACTATTACGGCTTAGTTACAAAAAATTAATTGGGTAATAGACTTGAATATAAAAGTAGGCCCACTTTGGAGACTTTTATGAGGATTACTAGATTTAATGAATTTAAATTTAGGCTTCTTGCAATTCATGCCTTTTATTTTAAATAACTTATGAATCAAATAAGTAAATTAAGTGTAGAAGAGAAAAAATATTTCTATGAACATTGGTTATATCTTATTTTAGTGAAATAAATCCTAAATCAATCCATCGCCATTAGTTTTAAGGGATTAACCTATTGAAATATGTAGCCTTAGCCAGTTTTTATTCTTCAGTGAAGTTTAGTTGCAATTTGCTTATAGTTTTCATTTTTCATATTTTGTATTTTATTAATTTTAACTCTTATTGACACTAATCAAAATTTGATTATCGAAGTAATCTTGCATAATTTAATTAGATATTTTTGCACATTGATTCCTTGATATAATACTTGGTTTCTTACCATTCTATGCTATTTGTTGATAAGGTACATTTGCCTTTGATTTAGTCTAGGATAGAATTGGATTTATTTTGTTTTCATATGAACCGCAATAATAGTCTTGAAACTTAAGTCTTTTATATTTATTCTTCATAAATTCCATTTAAGCTCTTAGACTCCAAATTGTATCTTCTAGGCACCATTTCTTTACGTCTATCTTTATAAAATGTGAAATATATTAAATTCATTACTAGTAAGATTATTTTGTTATTATCAAAGTTATGTAGAGCCTCTCTTAGATCAATAATTTCCTCCTTTTTTTAGGATAAATATATGTGATAATACAAAGCCATAAAAACCACAATAAACACCAAATTTATTCCAATGCCACTTAAATTTTCTTCATACCACTTATATTTGTTTCAATACCACTTATAAACTCTCTCTCACTTTATATAATAACAAAAGTAACAAAACAATCATATTCAAATTCAAAACTCAATGTCATCACTTATTTAAAACATATTTTAAAATAAAAAACTAAAAAAAAATCAATATCATTTGCATTTAGAACTCCCTCTAAGTTCATCAAAATTTAAGTCTTCCCTTAAATTTATGCATCAAACATAATATCACAAACTAATATCCTTATTTTTTGAATCATCAAAAAGGTCAAAATAAGAATATTAGAAAGGAAGTATCATAATATTATAATGAACTACCATTCATACAACAAAATTAAGAAATCAATAAAAGTTAAAAATAACAAATGAGATCAAATGGTACCATATACAAATCAAATATACATCAAATATCAACATCTAAAAATGTATCAAATATATAAAAACCATTAGCATCCTAAATACAAGGTTCAGATAAGCATTTAAAATACATCAAAATATACAAGTCATCAAAATACTCCCTTTATATAAGAATATTAAGTCCTCCCAAAATAACACTTATGTCAGTATCCAAAATACAAGGTTCATATAAGCATTTTAAAAACATCAAAATATAGAAGTCATAAAAATACTCCCTTTATATAAAAATATTAAGTCCTCCTAAAATAACACTTATGATATTTCAAGATCAAATTTCATGATCCAATGTGGATATCTCATAAGGTTTTGTGTACATCTCATGAACTTATGTAGAAATCTCATCAAATTATGTACCAAATTTTTTGAGTCAACGTTGAAATGTACCAACCCCACCAAGAAGTCCTGTAATCTCATACCAAATGTCAAAAGAAACTATTAAGAAGGCTTAAAGGATGTAGCTCATCATGAATAGATAGAGTCATGGTATGAATATGTGCAAACTCATCAACAATATTAACAAGGTATATGTATAGAAGAATGGTGTGTGTTGTAATTGATGTGATCAAGTCATTATATCATTAACAATTTGATATCTCATCCAACAAAAGGTGGATTAGTCATAGAAAGATTGTAAACCATACTCATCTTCTAAGGGAAGAACATGAAAACGTTAAAAGATATGACTAAGAAAATATAGAACTGTTGTCTTTTTCTTTTTAACTTGGACAAAATGGATCATATTATACTAGATAAAACCTTCTAAATGAATTTTCTCACCAGTCATTAAGTAGAGATAAAGCAAAGGTCATCTAAACATAAGAATGTAATGTAAACACTTGAGGAAAGAAAATTGTATTTAATAAAAAGGTGGTGGAAGTGAATAATTGCATTAAATTTTATAACATTAATACATTTTTAGATAATACCCTCCTCCCAAGGTAGCTCAAATATGGTTTTTACTCTAGCAAACATATAACAAAGAGAGATACTATGGTTGATTAAATAGTTGCAATAAGAATATTACTTAGGAATGGGAATGGCTGTGATTTCATTTATTAGGTCTTTAGAAAGGTGGAAAAATATTTCTTGATGTTTAAAAACAATGTGATACTCATGACCCACTTGGCACTCTTTGAGATTATAAAAGAAGAGCCTAATGCTGTCGGGACTAATTGTAGAAAGAAGTGTTAGTAAATGTTACCCCCCCCCACCATTGTTTAATGAAGAACTAGATTAGACCATATTATTTAAAATGATCTAAATAAAAAGGGAAAATAAGTAGGTCTTCATGATGCTCTCTAGTGGCATGTTTAAGAAATTATGGTGAGTCAATATCAAAGTACTAATCCCTATTTGGGGTTCGTGCTTTACTTGTTCTAAATAAACTACTACCTCTAATCCTAAACATAATGGAAGATTTTTAAAAGTGAAAATTTAAAGTAGTATAAGGAAGGCTTAGAGAATTGAATTTGAGATGATGAAGATAGGCTAAAGATCTTAAGAAAACTCTAAGAATGAGATTATGCATAGGTTAATAATTAACTAGTGGTCAATAATACAATATGTATAAAAACCTACTTATATGAACCAAATTCTCCATCCTCAATTTAAGCTAAGGCTTTATATGTGATAAAAAGTTATGGAACCTATTTGAAAGACCTAAGGCACTTAAGAGGGGGATGGATTGGGTGACAAAAATTTTCTTCTAAACTAAAAAGCCTATGCCATCTAGACTAGTTTTAACTATATCCAATTGCCAAAAAAACATTGAACCTATACGAAATGTTATGCTTATGCCAATATGAAACAATGTCGATAAATTATAAGTAACAATCACAAGTAAATAAAATTAAGATAAAAGTGAGAAGGATACATAAGGATTTATAATGGTTTGGCCAAGACCCTTTTACTTCTAAAAATTAATGTTAGAGATTTCACTATATCCATCTTCCTTAATGTGAAGAGTAATCCTTACAACTTCTTCTTCCAAAAATAAGGTGAAGTGCAACCTTGACAATATTCTTTATAATAACTAAGGTGAAGAGTAAGCTTACAAATTTTAATTAAGGGTGAAGAGTAACTCACACAATATTCTATTCAAATGGGTGAAGAGAGACTCTTAAAATTTTTCCCTTAAATAGGTGAAATGGAACCCTTAAAATCAAAATTGAAATTCAATATTTCTAGTTCTCAAACTCTGCACCTAAATTAACTCTTTCAACCTCAATTCAATTATATAGAATTCCAAAAATATCTTGATCAAAGAAAATAAATAAAGGGGCTCAAATGCAATCAATGTAATACCTAAACTTAATGCATTTCTTTATGCTTAACTAGTGCATTAGGGAATGTAAATCATTCCAAATTCATATTCAACGACTAATTAAATTCAATGTCTTTATTCAAGTTGAAGAGTAACTTATTAAAAATCTTTTCAATGGTAAAGAGGAGCCTTGAACTTAATAAAAAAATAAAATCCCCAAGACAATAAACAAAAACAAATCTTAAATGTGTTTCAGTTAAAGAACATAAAATATAATGTTTTTGCAATTTTAAGAGACTAAAAATCAATACAACACAACTTCAGGGACCTTAATCAATTAGTGACTAATAGAATGAAAGAACAAAATCGAAGTTTGAATAATTAAAGAACACGATTTAAAATATGAAATACAAGAGCTATAAAAATAATAATATTTCAATTCCAGCCTATAAAGTGAGCATTTCTAACCTTCTAACAATATAAAATCATCATGATAACTCTGCTAGAAGATAAAAAAATAAATTAACAATAGATTGGAACAAAGAAAATGAAACTAGAACATGAATCAAGAAGAAACAACAATGGAAACTCAAGAACAATCAAAATTTATGTATAATCACTTTGGAAGCACAAATTTGATTTGATGTGGCTTAGAGATTGATAAAAATGCTTTGACTCTTATTTATAGAGCTAAGAAGTTAATTTAGTACTTTGATTAGTTTTCTACACATTAGATTGAAGAAAAACACTTTAAAAATGATTTATGGAAAACTAGCAGTTATGAGACACTTCAACTAGCAGTTGTGGAACTAGCGATTCAGTTGGTTAGTCGACTTGTTGGTGTCTTAACGGTACACTTCAACTAGTCAATCTGATTTAAACCACTCCAATTCTTTTCTCTCAATCCCAATTAAATCCAAACAAGTTAAAAGTAATTTCTTAAGTTAGTTTAAATACCAAGACATGAAAATTAAGAACTAAATCAAAGTTTGTCTTTGTTTATCTCCAATTAAACATATTTTTAAAATTTTCAACTTAACCATTTTCAAACCTTTCTAAAGTTTTTCAAAGCTTCTCAAAACCAAAATTCATACAAATACACATGAACAATATTTAAAAATACTTAAATTTATCAAGAGACATTTGTCAACACCATTCATCACATTACCTCTTCATTATACAATTTTATGCTATTGTGAAATCCTAAAACATTTCAAAACATGTTCATGTTATAATCAAATTTAACTATCACTAAAAAATTTATAAAAAACTTATATACAAATGCATATGAAAATGTAACATGCAAAAGTGAGTCCTTTTTCAAGCATTGATTAAGATTAAGAATACTTACAGACTAAAACACAATCCGAAGCCTAATCAAACTTGATCTTGATATCTTGATTTGTTTTCGTGATTTTTACTCTAATAGTTAAATTCTTTCCCCATTCTTCATTTTCTTCATGAATTCTCTTCTACCTTTGGCTCCAACATATGTCCTTGCACATTTCGCATCAACTTATCTTTCTAAATGCATTAAAATTAACACATTTATAATAAAGATATTTTGGCATCATCAAAACACAAAAATACTTCAACAATCTGTACCTTTTTATAATGACAAATCAACTTCTATGAAGAGTAAAAATGAACATATACGAAACCCCTCACGTAAATGCATAATGCATGTGAATGATATTTCTCCCTGCCTTCATATTTAAAAATTATATTATTCTGTAGTATAACACTAATATATCCCTCTTTTTAACATCATAAAAAAAATTAATTGTAACTAATTCCCCTTTAATCCATGCATTTTGGAAACAAAATACCAATCTATGTATTATTAGACAATATAGCATGAAAAGGGAATAAGTGAATAAAATGCATTATAAAGTACATATTATGCATTATTGTGCTTCAAAAATGCATAGCTACATGCACTATGCATAATATGCTTTAAAAACACTTATTATGCATCATTATGCACCAAAAGTACAAATCACACATATTTCACATACAAAATACATGAATGTGTATATTTGCATCAAAATTGCATATATCTTAGATAATATGCATATTTAGCATTAAAAACACTTGATTCACATATTATGTCGCAAAAATAAAACATAAACATAAAATAAAATTTTCTTTCATGAATCATGAAAAAACATTTGAAATAGTTAAAAATATGTATTCCCCTAAATTATGCATACCAAAACATTTAATCATATAAAGGGAAAAGTGCTCATAAAATGAAATTTCAAAACATGTTAATTTTAAAATGATATCACTTGATAAAAATTGCAAAAATCATACAAGGGCTTTCATACCAATTAAAAAAGATTATTAAATCATATTCTTTAATACCAATTAAAAATAACATCTATTATAAATGGCATTCTTCCTAAACACATGCAAAATGCTTTTCTAATACTTGGAACAATTTTAATACAGTCCCTAAATAAAAAGTCATCCTAGATTATTATGCAGTAGCTCCCCCTAACAACATGAAATTCATTTTTCTGCCTAAAACATACATGTCAAGATTAACATTCTCAAATTAACCATATATCATCAAATATTTATCAATCAAAAGATTATCATACAAGGATATATAAATACCTCCTTTTACATAATCTCTTAATGCCAAATTCTTTACTCCTCACTTGGTTCAACAATTTTTTCCTTTTCCATAATGATGGAGATGCACTTTCTGTTGCTTCCTATCATGACACCAATTTACACTAATGACTGTTGATCTAGAAAAAAAGGAAAACTAATGTTTTTTGGGTATCCACATAACTATGATTCCTTGGAGGTTAACCTTAATACCTTTCTCAACACATATTTATAAGGGTTTCCTAAATATCCTATATTTAATAAAGCAAAAAAATTTTAAATTCACAATTATACCATAAAAATAACAAATATACGAAACGTTATAAAAATGATAACATGAATTTATAATGTTAAAATGCATTAATCCTATTAGCGTATAAGGGATATGAGAATACATCATACCATTATGACTATAAAACATATCATTTTACCCATCATGAGACCTAAATGCATTTCTAGGTCCACCTTTCATAAATGTTCTACCTTCATGAAATATTGACTGAGAATATGAATGAAGCATGCTTTTTGGACAAGATTGAGCATAAGGGATTGATGATTTTACTTTAAAGCCAATGGACTTTTAAGGCAACTGCACCTATCGCAAAAGTAATAAAAAGCAGTAATATTTCAGACTCCGAGTGTCGAACCCACGGGGATAAAGATACTTAATTACCAGGTTAATTAGATTACAATTTTTTAGGAAAATCTGGAGAATTTGATTAAAAATTCAAAAAGGGTTAAAATTAACTACTTTGGCTTAAACACTTTAAAAATGATTTTTGATTGCTTCTTAAAAATTCTTAAAATTACCAAATGTGTAAATGAGCTATGGATTAGGTGATTGATGACTTAATTGAGTTTTAAATCAAGTTTAACGTCTGATTAAAGTCCTTCACAAAATCCAAACAAAGCTATGGTTAAGACTTTGCTTTTTCTCCATTTAATCTTGTTTAAATTTTGGTTATGCTTTAAAATCAAGT
>JAOXYD010099378.1:0-11772 GCA_028565735.1 Pinacopodium congolense | reverse complement strand
TTAGTGTACTTATTTATTGTGCAGGTTAAATTAAATTTGAAAATTAAAATTGAAATTTGAAGATGGAAAAAAAGAAACATGAAAGGAGAAAGAAAAATGGAGCAAAAGTCCAACACCAAACCAAGAGCAAGCTGCTGAGAAGCCTGCACAGTGCTTGCTGTGCGTCGCCCACCAGCCCACACTTGCCTACAGTGCGTTCCAGATGGCCCACCTGCGCAATCCAACCCGCTTGCCCTCAAGCCCATGCCTTCAGACCCCAGACGCAACCCACCAGCCCACCTGCCAAGCGCACCCGCCAACCTACGCCCCAACTCGCCCCGACCCACCCTCCTGCGTGATTTAACCCACGCCCACTTACATCTGGGCTGCACCGCATCACCGCTGGACTCCCCTATCTGCTTGAGCCAGCCCTCTAAGCCTAATGCACATGGCCCTTCCCCTGCCCAAACCTGCTGCTCCATGCACCAACCCGCCTAGTCCACCATCAAGAACAGCAACCCAGTTCAAGAAGAGGAGACCTAGCTACAAAAAAGCAAAAAATGCAAAAAAGTAAGGGGAGGACAGCAAGAAACACTTCGAACAAGAAAACGCAGAAACAAGGGAGGTGCAGACAGAAGAAAAAAATGCAAGGAAGCACACTAAAGCACACAAGCAAATTCAAAAAAAAAAAAAAGGAGTAAGAGCAACAATTACTTAACCAAGCTTCACCCACAAGCTCCAAACTTCAATAATTTATCAAGTTCTCTATTTTTTTCAGATTTATTTTAATTTCATTTTACTTTTTCTTTATTATGTTTTTCATTTTAAAGAATATAGACTCGATTAAACTTATTTTTATTATTATGTGTGGCTAAAATATTTTTAGAATTTTTTGTTTGCATTATTTGGGCCCCTTTGGTTATTAATTTAATTTCAGAAATATTTGTGATGTTTATTCAGCTTAAACCCCTCAATAAATCGAGAGAGTGAGTTGGGTAATTTGTGATAGATGTATAACGAGAGTTGACATTTAATAGACCTATAGACAACAAGGTATTGATTTATTAAGAAGAGATTTTAATAAATTAATATACTGCTTATAGGATAGCTTCATATCTAGATAAATGTTTAGGAAAGGCTTTGCATGTTGAGAGATCCCAAAGTTATTCTTAGATTATTTAATTAGTGACATTTCGTTGCGCCTTGAGAGAGGGTAGCTAAAATATTAGGAAATCTTGGGTCAAATATAAATTAGATCAATTAACCAAAGGGAAACAAATAAGGATAATGAAAAATCGTATGCTTAAATCTTGTTGTTTTTCTCTGAATTTTCTGTTTGCTGTGCTTTCGATTGGTTGTGTTGCTCGCTCTTGCTTTAAAATCTGTCTGCGTCTGTCCAATTTATTTGTTCATTTATTTATTTTATTTGTTTAAATAAATTTCTTGAATAAAGTGTAAACTGAATTAATAGGGTATCTAAATATCAATCCTCGTAGGATCGATAATCATTTTTTACTACAAGTACGACCTATATACTTGCAGTTTTGAGTATAAAACTCGTAGTTGTTAGTTTGTGCTTTACGAATTATGTCTCAACAAATCACAATCACAATCACAATCAAACACATTACGTATAATCATATATTAATCATGCATATTACTAAACACATTCAATTATGAAAATAAATGTTATGCATGTATGCAGTGCTCGAACCCAAACTTATCCACTCTGATAATTTGATACAAATACATATAATTGCGATAAAACAAGTACGCGATAATATATATACGTACTCACCATATATATATATATATATGTATATATCTAAATACTCATGCATATGAATGTGGATGTGCATTCATGGGGTCATCTAAACCAGCGTTAAACTTTATCCACTCGTTGGTATGAATACTGTAACCGTAAGTCGATATGAACTTACCTGGTAAGTACTATTGTCTGTCTGAACCTTGCAATATTGGTCCTGCTCCTGAATTACCTATTAAATAGAAAGGAAATTACCTTAATCAATGCTAAATAGGAGTTATTGGACTCAAATAACAGCCTAGGTAGTACCTAGATTGCGAAAGTAATTCAATTATGTGATTTGGATATTATTTCTATTCTCGCTTAAAATTTTCGAGATTTTTAATTCACAAACCATTGAGAATCTCACTATGATTATTTAGAGAAAAAAATGATCAATATAATTTTTAGAATTTTTAAAAATTTTTGGGTAATAGTGTTTGAAAGGTTAGGTCACCGAAATATGCCTTCTGGTCATCGAAAAATTTTTTAGTTTCAGAATTCAACTATTTTTATGCAAATGAAAGATCTTAATGACTATAACAACTTTCTCTAAAGCAACATACTCATATTCTCAACAAAATTTAATGAATTAAGGAAAAACAGTATGAGCTATAACCTTACTTTTCCGTCAATTGGCGGTAATCCGGGTAGCGACTGGCAACGAGACCAAAGGTCTTTTATTCCTAACATCGAGACGCGTTGATTGGTGGTAGTGGTGACTGACAACAACCACTGGAACTAACGGATCGATGATTGACGTTGTTCGTTGACTATTCTCCTTGATTTCTGTGACAATTCCAGCAACGATGGGGGCTAAAATGGGTATGGTTATGACAGGCTCATCGAGATGAAGAGATTGATGTATAACACTTGCTAGTTTGAGTCATCTAAGGTGAAGAATGAGTGAAAAGAGTGGATTCATGAATAGTGAGAGTTAGGGGGTTAAAACGAAAATAAGAGAAAAATGAGAAAGAGAAAGAAGAAGAAGAAGAAGTAAAACAAGGTGTTACAATACCTAAGGGGAATAGGGCATGGATGAGATGTTTAAATAATTTTTAAACTTATGCCTAAACCAATTTTTATGAGAATGTAATCCCTAACTACAATTTAACATATAATGATGATGACAATGCCAATATGATTCAATGATTCAATTTCAAACAAGTCAATAACAATCACAACAATACGTAATTAAAAGAGTGAAGGTTGAGAGGATATACAAGTGATTTTTATAGTGATACCCTTTTCTTATGTCCAATCTATAAGATCCACGTGGAATTTCACTATAGAACATTTTTTCTTAGAGTAAAAAGGAACTCTTACAACTTCTTCTTTGTAAGGGTGAAGAAGAACCTATAATAATCTCTTTTCTAAGAAGTGAAGAGAAACCTTATAATATTTCCTTTAAAGGGTGAAAAGGAACCCAAAAATCTTACTTTCTAATTAGTGAAATGTAACTCAACAAAATCTTACTTTTAGATAAAAGTAACCCTTAACCTAAATATGAATTCTTAAATCAAAATGCCTCTTTTGCAAAAGAAAACACAATTGAAATATGTCTTTCTTAAATATCAACAACTAGAGCTCAAAATGTGTAAAGTTTAATCAAGATGAAAAATATGCTTTCTATAACTCTTGAAAGCTTTTGAATGTAAGAAAAATTAATTCTACTTGAATTGAAACCATAAGACACAACTTCTTTTACAAGAACACAAAAGCTACACTTTAATGCTTGAAAATGCTTAAATCTTTCTCATAGATGCTTAAGGCTCATAGAAATTTTTCAATTACCTCTTAGCCATGTATTTATAGCCTTTCCCCAACTTAAAAACATGTTAAAAAGACCTCCTAAGTTTCACTTTGGCTTAAAATGCCATTAAAAACTAAAAAAAAGCCATTATTATATTGTAGAGAAGCCCACTAGTCAACTACTAAATAGTACTTGTTGAATCAATGGATGTTTCAATATAAGCTTTGATGATAACAAAACATATTTTTTTACTAATGATTTAGGTTTATGTTATGAATTTTAAAGATGAGTGTATTTCATGATGAATTCTAAATGGAAAGCTTAAAGTTTGAAGGCCAAAATTGAAGTTTACGGAAGAACAAGGGATATGACAGCTTTAAGACTTTAGTTAGGTTGTTTCAAATATGTCTATAAGTTTTACTTAATGTTCAATTGATTTAAGAGTTTAAAATTATCATGCATTGCATATGGTTATATAAAAGTGTGTAAAACTCTCATTACATAGGTCAATTCATAAGTTTGGATTATTTAAATGTTTTGATAAGTCAAATGGTTTTGAATCATGTTTTAAAAATTTCTTGAAGTGTTAATTAATATTAGGGAAATGTTTGCAAAGGTTTATAATCGAATTAAACACTATTGTATGTTTTTTGGAGGTATACAGTGGGCTAGTTAGAGCCATATAGTGGCTTAAGAGATTGTCGTATAGCCCTGTTTCCTATAGAGCTATACGACGGGTTGGCAAGGTACCGTATATATCCCAGAACCTACCGTATAAGTTTAATGATTATTTTTCCCACGTGTTTTACTTTTTCTTAATTTCTAAACGGCTAATTTTTACCAATTAATGACTCTAAACCCTTCCTAACCCTTTATATACCACCTCTAAAAACTTCTATCATTTCTTAATGAAAAAAAAAAAGATTTACAAGCAATAATCACTCTCTCTCTCAAAGCTATCAAGCATCTTCCCTATGCTGGTTTCAATATGATCTTTCACTCATTTAATCTATTTTTGAGCTTGCAAATTTGTTGTTTTCTAGTTGTTTAAGTGTCCTAGTATTTTTTTTATCTTAGTTTTGATTTTTTGGCTACTTATTTTGTTAGATTAAAGCTTGAACCCATACCTTTATCAAAATTGTTTCTGCACTTTCTGTTCTTACTTTAATCTCAATTTCAGCCACTTTAATCTATTTCTAAAATTGTAAAAGTATTATTTTCTGCTTGCTTAAGGTGTCTAGGGTGTGTATAATCTTTGGATCAAATGTTTAGAAGCATATCTCGTTTGTTTTTAGCTTAAACTCTAAAACAATTCAAAACTTTTAATGCTAAGAATAATGTTAATATTGATGATATGGGTTTAACTAACGAATTGGAGAATTTATGATTGAAAAAGCCTAAGGAAGACACCTATAAATTCAACCTTTATCTAGTGAGCCTATTATTGAACCAAGTGAGGAGGTTAGGAGATATGAGAGCTCACCAAGAGAATGGAGATTTAAGAAAGACCTTTCCTTTAACCAAATCATAGGAAAAGTAGGAAGAGGTGTAATTATTAGATCAAGATTTAAAGACTTATTTCATATAGATTTTATATATAACATTGAGTCTAAGACTTTAGATGAAGTCTTGAATGATGACAGTTAGATTTTAGTCATGAATGAGGAATTAAATCAATTTAAAAGAAATAAAGTGTGGACCTTATTACCTAAGCCTAATGATCATTAAATTATTGGTATTAGATGAGTCCTCAGAAATAATCTTAATGAAGATGAAATATTGTGATAAATAAAGCAAGATTGGTGGTAAAGGGGTATAACCAAGAGGAAGGAATTGATTATGAAAAGACCTTTTCACCCGTAGTAAGATTAGAGCCCATTAGACTTTTGCTTGCTTTTACTTTTTACATGAGTTTCAAACTTTATCAAATGCATAATAAAAGTGCTTTTTTAAAATGACTTTATTCAAGAGGAGGTGTATGTAGAATAATCTCCCGGTTTTGAAAATCATGATACATCTGAGTACGTTTTTAAACTATCAAAAGCTTTGTATGATTTGAAACAAGCTCCTAAAATTTGGTATGATAGATTAAGTGCTTTTCTAATTCAAAATAGTTTTAATAAAAGAAAATTTGATACTATCTTGTGTGAAAAGAAATAAAATGGTAATTTGTTGATTGTTCAATTTTATGTTAATGATATTATATTTAAAGATATTAATGATACTTTATGTCAAGAATTTATAAAGTGTACCAGTAAGTAATTCGAAATGAGTATGATGGGTGAGTTAATTTTTTTCCTTGGACTTCAAATCAAGCAAAAGAAGGATGGGATCTTTATCAACCAAGTTAAGTATACAAAGGAGCTACTTAAGCGATTTGGAATGAAACAAACAAAGCCACTATGCACACCCATGATCGTCACCACCAAATTGAGTAAGGATGAAGATGGTAAGCCAGTGGATGTCAAGCAATATCAAGGTATGGTTGATAAATTATTGTATTTAGCTAGTAGACCCGATATTATGTTTATTGTGTTCTAGATTCCAATCAAGTCCTATAAAGTCTCATTTGATAGTCGTTAAAATTTTTTTAAGGTATCTAAATGGTTCATCATCTTTACGCTAATGGTATCTTAGAAATGCATTTATTGAATTAGTTGGTTGTTCGGATACAAATTATATAGCTTATTAGATAGGAAGAGTACATCTGACATTTTCCAATTTCTTGATCATGCATTAGTTTGATGGTTTAGTAAGGAAAAAAATTAGGTATCTTTATCCACTGTCGAAGTGGAATATGTGGGTTAGTTATTGTGTATAAGTTCTTTGACTTAGGAAACTACTTAGAGATTATGACATAGAAATTTCAAAGATTCCTATTAAGTGTGATGACACCAGTGCCATTACCTAACTAAGAACCCAATTCAATATTATAGAACTAAGTATATTGAGATAATAAATCATTTTATAAGAGATCATATACATAATTGTGATATTAAATTGGAGTTTGTGGATTCTCACTATCAATTGACTGATATATTTACTAAACCGATGATTGAGAATATGTTTTACATGATTAGAAGAGAATTGGGTATAATTGATGGTGCATCTCTTTGACTCTTATATATTTATATATGTTTTTCTCCCTAGTTTGTATCATGCATGATTTTCTCTCTTATTTATGTTCTTATGCATGTTTTGATCTTTCATTTGTGTTTCCCATGCATATTTTTCAATCTTTTTGATGATGTCAAAAAGGGGGAGAAACATATATGATATTTTATGTGCTTGTGTGATATTTGTATTTATCACTAAAATGGAGTTAATAATTAAGGATATATACCTATGTATGTCCCCTTTATGACCATGTTGATGCATATATGTATATATTGAGGAGGACTTTGGATTAAGGGGGAGTATAAATGTGTTAATGCATGAATTAAGGGCAAGCTTTAGTTGGATTTGGGATTTTTGAAGATATGTGATCTTTTGATATGTTCATGCAATGAATTTATTGTTTGAAATGTGTTTTACTCTTTTTATAATATCAAATGTTTTGTCATCTTCAAAAAGGGGAGAGATTGTTAAACTAAAGGAGGTTCCAATATGAGTTAATGATAACTAAATATGTTTATTTACTAATGATTTAAGTTTATATTATGAATTTTAAAGATACATGCATTTCATGATGAATTTTAAATGGAAAGTTTGAAGTTTGAAGGTAAGTTTATGGAAGAATAAGGGATATGACAGCTTTAAGACCTTAGTTAGATTGTTCCAAATATGTCTGTAAGTTTTACTTAATGTTTAATTGCTTTAAGGACTCAAAATTATCATGCATTGCATATGATTCTATAAAAGTGTATAAAACTCTCATAACATAGGTCAATTTATAAGTTTAGATTATTTAAATGTTGTGATGAGTCAAATAGTTTTGAATCATAATTTAAAACTTGCTTGAAGTGTTAATTAATGTTAAGGAAATGTTTACAAAGGTTTATAATTAAATTAAACATGGTTGCATGTTTTTTGAAGGTATACAGCAGGCTGGTTGGAGCCATATAATGGGTTGAGAGACCACTGTATAGCCCTATTCCCAGCGAGCTATACGATGGGCTAGTTTTTCCCATATATTTTACCTTCTCTTAATCTCTAAACGGCTAGTTTTTACTAACAAACGACTGTAAATCCTTCATAACCCTTTATATACCATCTCTGACCACTTCTATTAATTCTTAATGCAAAAATAATAGATTTACAAGCAATAATCACTCTCTCTCTCTCTCAAAGTTGTCAAACATCTTCCCTATACTGATTTCAATCCGATCTTTCACTCATTAATCTATTTTTGAGATTGCAAATTTTTTGTTTTTGGTTGTTTAAGTATCATAGTATTTGTTTGATCTTAGTTTCAACTTTTTTGGCTGCTTATTTTGTTAGATTAAAGCTTGAACTTATCCATTTATCAAAACTATTTCTGCACTTTTTATTCTTTTTTTAATCTCAACTTCAGTCACTTTAATTTATTTCTAAAATTGTAAAATTGTTATTTTCTGCTTACTTAATGTGTCTAGAGTGTGTATAATCTTTGGTTCAAATTTTTGGAAGCATGTCTCATTTGTTTTAAGGTTAAACTCTAAAACACTCCAAAATTGTCATGTTTTAATTTTTCTTACTTTAGTCACTTCATCTGCCACTCAAATTAGTTTCTGGGTGTTTATATTTGTTATTAATAGTTAGTTTAAGTGTTCAATAACATCATTGATCAATTTCGTGCATTATTAAGATATTATATTGGCAAATTCAAGGTCATTTGGTTACAAACATCATATTTGTCTAGGTTTAGTGTTCTTGACTAATTCCATATGTTTAAGTGCTTAAATTTGAATTAATTGTATCACAATTTCTATATCTTGATTGTTTACATCCTTAAGACTTTTAATTCTAAGTGAATTTTTAGAGCATTATTTGAGTGATTAGAAGTAATTATATTTGCATATCTCATAGCTATCTAGATTTAATGTTTAGCTTTATTTCTTCAATTTTCATCATACATTTAAGTATTTGGTGATTACAACATACCATATAACATTTGTTTAAGCATTCAAGTGTATTTTAGATGCATCATATCATTAATTGAATTCATAGAACCCCTTAATTTAATTGTGTTTTAAGTGAAATACCTTCTTAAGTTTGTTGGTTACTTGTAAATGGGGTTTATTGAATTTGTTGAATTGTTTAGGTAATTGTTGTTGTTTAGGGCTACTCTTTGTCATATAAAGATTATTAAAAGGTTACCTTCAACAAAAATATTATATCTTGTAAGGGTTACTATTCACCCTACAAGAAAATTGTACTTGTTTTAATTAGTTAGTTAACTTTTTAACAAATAATTGGAAAGTGGATTAGGCAATTGTTAGGAACTGTTGAACCACTATAAGTTTTCGTGTTCCTTCTTTCCTTTATCTCCTTGTTTATTTTTTAATTGTGTGGTTTTCCCATTAGTTTAATTATTATCTTTTGACATTTGCATCTCTATATCATTCTAGGTTGAATCTTGATTTAGTGATTACATTTAGTTCAACTTGTTTTAAGTTGATAGTTTAATTGTTTGAAAAACTTTTAATTGCTCAATTCACCCCCTCTTGAGTGCCTTTGGGTTTACAATACTGGATGACCAGTGTCACAAATTTTATTATATTAGTTAATCATTCTCTAATACTAGTCAACTAATACTTCTACATATTAGTTTTCCAAATTTTACGGATGTTGTCCAAGCTTTCCAATTACCAAAAAAATAATTTCTTTATATTGAAAACATTATTCAAACAAGTTTTAAAACATCTCCAAAATAATTATGAGTACTGATCTTTTAATTGAAATAAAAAACCAAATATGACTTGTTATATGAAAATTTAAATACTTTTTAAAACTTTCAAAACTTCAAAACTTTTTAAAGTCTTTGAAACTTTTGAAAATTACATTTCTTGTAAAAACTTGACTCCGTCAAGTTCTAAAAGTTCTTCAAACTGATTTTAGATATGAAAACCTTTCAATTGAATTCAAAAACAAAATATGACATGATATATGAAAATTATAATTTCTAAAATTTTCAAAGTTTTCAAACTTCCTAAAATCATTCTTTTTAGAAAAACTTGACTTAATTAAGTTTAAAAAGTTCCTTAAAACATTTTTAGTAATCAAAACTTTTCAATTAAAATAAATAAAATCAAATTGTTTTGATCTATGAAACTTTATGCATAATTTCAAAGCATATGTAATTTTCAAACTTTTTCAAACATCCTAGAGTTTTTTCAAATTTTTCAATCATCTTAGAACCATTCTTTTTAGAAAAAGTTAACTCAGACTCACTTAAAAAAAAAACCTTTTCAAAACATGTTAATGCATCAAGAGAGCTTTCTTTAAAAACTTTACTAAATTCCCCTTAATTATAAAACACTACATGTAAAATCCTAATATGTAAATGATCATGTAATATTTTAATCTAAATACACTGTATGCAATAAACCTAATATATAAATGATCATGTCAAATTTTGATCAAAATGCAATGTACACATATATGAAGAGCCCTTAAGTATATTGAGAACAATAAGATAAGACTTACATTCAAAGATACAAGAATTAATCTTATTAAACTTGATCTTAATCTCATCTCTACTTCACTTGATCTTCATTTTAATAATTGCACTGTTTAGTTCATCCAAATTCACATCTCTTTAATTACATCAACAAAGTAAACTATTAGTAATAAATATATTTTGCCATCATTGAAACTGTAGGTTAGAGCCTCCTTTATTTTAATAATATCCTCATTTCTGATAATGACAAAATATGTAATGAAAGCCCTAAGGTACCTAAGGATGGGATACGTTACGTGTTTACAAAATTTCTTTTAAACTAAATAACTTAAGCCACCTAAACTAATTTTAAGTATATGTAAACGATAAACCAAAATTCAACCTATAAAATATGCTGATGCTTTTACAAATATCAATCAATTTTGAATCAAATACAAATTCATAAATTAAGGAGATAAAGGAGAAAGGATACACAAAAATTTATAAAGGTTCAAAGGATACACAAAGATTTATAGAGGTTCGGCTAAATCACTTAGGCCTAATCCTCTCATAACACAGTTAATGTTGGAGTTTTGACTATATCAATCTTCCTTAAAGTGAAGAGTAATCTTTACAACTTTTTATTTTCGTAAAAGAGACAAAAAGTAATCTTTACAAAAACCTTCTTTCACTATGGAAGTGAAGAGAAACCTTATAATCTTACCAAGGATGAAGAGTAACCTACACATTCTTCTTTTCAAATGGGTGAAGAAGAACCATTACAATTCTTACTTTAAACGGGTAAAGAGTAACCCTTTTAATGGCAATCGCAATTCAATCATTTGATTCTAAAAAAACAACCCCTAAAAATCACTCTCTCAACCTTAATTAAAGCATACACAACTTATAAAATTACTTAATTAAAATCAATATAAGATAGGGCTCTTTATGTAACTTATGGAATATCAAAATCAATACATTTCCTAATATTCATTCAATATCATATATGGAATAAATCAATCCCAAACTTATTCAACAATCAAAACTAGCTTAAATCTTCTTTGTAAAAAGTGAAGATCAACCTTTCAACAATTTTTTTCAAGGAAAAGAGGAGCCTATATCACAATAACAACATAAGACAATGAAAATCCCTATAATAGAACAAAAATTATATCTGTAATGGTGTTTCAATTCAGGCTTAAAATTAAAAATAGAGTCAATATTCTTTAAACCCCCTCAAATTTTGACAATTATCAAATACCCCCTCTGTGTTTTTAAAAATATCAAAGACTCCCCTGTATTTTAACAAAATTATCAAATACCCCCTGAAACTATTTAGGGCTGACTGGGCGCTGACGTGACGGTTGACGTGGTGGGTTGACTTTGCTGACGTGGCAGTTGACTGTGCTGATGTGGCGGCGTTGACTGCGTTGACCGTGCTGACGTGGCAGTTACTGTACAAGGGGGTGTTTGATAAAAATGAAAAACACAGGGGGGTATTTGATAAAAATGAAAAATACTTGGGGTTTTTTGAAAAAAATAAAAAATACAGGGGGGTTTTTTAAAAAATGAAAAATATAGTGATTTTTTGAAAAAAATTAAAATTATTAAGATAAAATTTTTATAATTAAGAATAATTAAAATAACCATTTCAAT
>JAOXYD010099367.1:0-11773 GCA_028565735.1 Pinacopodium congolense | reverse complement strand
ACATTTCCTTATCATAAGCTGTGTAATTTAAGGCTACTCAACTAAGTTTCTCACTAAAATATGCAATTGGTTTCCTATCCTATATCAACACAGCCTCTATTCTAACCACACTCGCATCACATTCAATTTCAAAAGTGTTGGAAAAGTTAGGTAAAGCTAAGATATGTATTGTACTAAAATTTTTTCAACAACTTAAATGCCCTCTCTTGTTCATTCTCCCCACTTAAATCCTACACTCTTTTCAACTATCTCAATTAATGGTGTAGCAATGGAGCTCAAATCCTTAACAGACCATCTATAAAAACTGACCAACTTATGAAAACTCCTATCATCACTAATTGTCCTAGGGATAGGTCATTCCCTAATTGCCTGCACCTTTTCTTCATCTATTTTATACCTCTTCACTTACTACATAACCTCAAAATACATCTTGGTTAGGGCAAAAAGAATATTTTTTTTTCAAATTGACATATAATTTCTCTTGTCTAAGCAATGTAACACTTTATTCAGATGATCAGCAAGCTGATGAAGTTATTTGTTGTAGACCAAAATATCATCAAAGTAAAAACAACTACAAATTTTCCAAGGAATTCACACAATACATGGTCCATAAGCCTTATAAAAATGTTGTGTGCATTTTATAAACCAAAAGGCATTACCAACCATTCACATAGTCCATATTTAGTTTTAAATGTTGTTTTACATTTATCTCCTCTAATCCTAATTTGATGGTAAACAAATTTCAAATCAATTTTGGGAAATAAACATGCAGAATGTGACACATCAAGCATATCATCTAACCTAGGGATAGGGTAATGATACTTTACAGTGATTTTGTTGATCGCATGAAAGTCCACAAACATATGCCATGATCCATCTTTCTTTGGCACTAATGGGACTAGAACTAAATATGAACTAAGGCTCTGACGTACATAAGCTTTTTCTATCAATTCCTCCACTTGCCTTTGAATTTCATTGGTCTCCTTTGGGTTTGTTCTACATGCTAGTTGGTATGGCAATTACGCACCTAGTATAAGATCAATTTGATTTTCTATTCCACATTTAGGTGGTAAATCACTTGGCATGTATTCTTGTAAAAGATCATCATAAGCCTAAAAAATAAAAATAATCACACTCGGCAAATCAAGGTTAGAATTATACTCAAGTTATAAATAATCTTCTTCATATTGAAAAAGTAGCATTTGACACTCGGCCAAGAATATATCTCTTACATCCCCCACTCTCGCAACCATGGTCACTCCTTTCCCTCATGTTTATCTCTCAAACAAGTGTTTCCCATTGTATTTGATGTTTCCCCGAGTGTTTGCATTTGTTTCTTGGCACTCTTCTCACTCAACCTTGCTTGTTCTCCCTTAAAAATTTCTAATTGGTCTTGATAAACTTTCTTTGGTGAAAGAGGAGCAAGAGTGTTTTTTAAGCCATCCATGGTGAATGAATAATGATTCTTGTTTCCATCATGGATTACTCACTGATCGAACTACCATGGATGCTGTAACAATATATGTCCAGCTTACATAGGCACTATGTCGCACAAAACCTCATCCTTGTACCTTCCAATTTTGAATACCACTAACACTTGCCTAGACACCTTCACCTTGCCTGATTCATTAAGCCACTACAAATTGTAAGGCGTAGGATGTTTGATAGTTTTTAAATCTAATTTTTGAACCAATTCAACACTTGCCACATTCAAACAGCTCCCCCTATTAATTATAAAGTTGTAAATCTAATTATTTACAGAACATTTTGTATGGAATATATTCTCTCTTTGCTGGATATCACCGTCATCCTCTATAATCTGAATGATTAAGGCCCTTCTAGTTACCAGTGATCTCCCTTCCTTAGTTACTCTATCTCGATCTCATCTTTACTTTGACCAATATCTTTCAATTCAAGCATGTCAACATCCTTCTTCTTCACCTTCAAACACATACTCCCCATTTCAAATTGCCATTACCCTCTTATTCAAGCATTGTGATCAAATGTGACCTCTTCCTCTATAGTGAAAGTACTTAATATCTCTGCTTCTTAAATTTGAAGAGGATTCAGCCTTTCCTTTTTTCCCTTGTGTTGTTTTAGGCTTAAGTGTCTTAAACTTATTGTTTGGAGTTTTATCCTCCATTTTACTCCATTGTTTGCTCTAAGATGTAGTTTTGGCACTACAAAAACTTACATGCTTTTGAAGTTGTCTTTCAGCTTCCATAGCCATATGTACAACATCTTCTAACTCCATATAATGATGTAGCTCCATCACATTATCAATTTCAAGGAGATTCAAGATTCTAAAAAGTCCCCCCTTCGTCTCCTTCTAAATCCTTAACCCTTCCTCCTTCCGAGTCCGTGTCACCTACTTTCGGCCCCTGGGCTGCCAACACCTATCCCTAGGTCACTTAGTTAGCCTTATGTCTAGTAGTTTTCCTATCGAACAGTTTTTCCCTCCAAGCCTCCCTCTGCCTCCTAACCTAATTGGCAATGTCACTTCTTGTACCCCCTACTCAAAGTTTCTTCTCCCCCTTCTCTACTTCCAAGGCTTCACACTATGGCCTGTCTCATCCCCTCTCTACCAAGGCTTCTCTTAATAGGTTCCTTGGCCTACTTTCTAGCTCTTCTCTTTGTTTTACGAATTTGCTCTATCCCCTCAACCCCCTAACCCTTCAAGTCCTTGGCTGTCTCCTGTCAAAGCAACTAGAGTTCTCTCCACACATATCCCTTTAGGTATTCCTCCTCCCTTGAAATCTTGGAGGTTTGTAGTTATGGACAACATCCACAGCTTTGATTTCTAAGGTCTACACTTTATTCCCCCTATCGTGGAGGGCGACAGAATTTGTGTTGACCCTCCTTTAGAAGTTGACAAAAAAGGTGTTAAGAGGCTGAAAACTTATCTTGTTAGTTTCTTTTTAGGCAAGAGACTAGCTTTCACTATGGTTCAATGAGCCATTTTTGCTTTGAGGTAGAACATTGGGCTTCTGAATACGTAAATCATTAAGAACGATCACTTCCTTTTTCGATTCTCTTTGTCTTCAAGACTGGAAGCTACCCTTGATCAAGGCACTTGGCATATTCAAGATGTACCCCTTTTCCTCAGGCAGTGGCAGTGAGGTCTCAACTTATCAAGTGATTAGATAACCTTAGCCCCATTTGGGTTCGTTTTCACAAAGTGCCTTTAGAATACTAGCCAGATGAAGGTATCAGTCAATTAGCTAGTGTAGTGGGCATCCCTTTAAGTCTTATCTGTATGACAGCATCGATGTCCTGGACCTCCTTCGCCTATTTTTATGTAGAAGATGATACCTCCAAGCCTCTCCCAGATTCCCTTGAGCTAGCAATCTTCGATGCCCAAGGTGAGAAGCATTGGGAAGAGATCCCTATATCGCACGACTGGAAACTGATGATAACGACCCTTTGCACATTCCAGTTGGTATAATTACAAGGTCAAGCACTAAGAGGATGAAGGAAATACTTAATAGGCTGATTCAAGAAATCTAGACCAAATAAGTTATTTTGTGTTAAAATAAAGTCATGAAGATGGAACATGCACTAAATATTATTAATGTGGTCCAAGCACTTAGTGGGCATATATGTCAGTTGGGTCATAAATGGGCTTCGTAGATCATTAAGGCTGGGTAGTATGAATTTTGGGAACAAACTTGTTTTCACTTCTTTTATTAGGTTTAGACCTAGGACATATAAATACGCATCTTGTGTATTCAGGAACATCTTTGGACATTTTTTTTATGAGAATTGAGAGAAACTTCTCTTAGGTTCTTCATGGAACTATAGAACTTATCAAGATTGATTCAATCTTGTGGCATTCAAACATGACTTATCACTCCCTTTTCTTATCTATTCTGGAGTGTAGCATCCATATCCTTCTTTTTATTCCTTATTTTTGTTTTTTGTGACTTGATTTAACTTTCTTATATGTGGAATTTTCCTTGCTTGTTGTAGGTGTTCAGATTTAGTTTGGGGTTCGCATTTGTTGGTATCAGAGCTTTGGCCTCTAAATTTGGTTGGATTCATCCTTTTCTTATTATTTATTAAAAAATGAATTGTAGATTTGTGTTCTTGTTCATTTGTGTCTTTTTGTTTTCCTCTTGTTAGATCTTCATTCTTTTGTCAAATTCATTTTTATGGGCAGATTTGTTTTTTTGTTCATTTTTGTCTTTTTCATTTTTCTCTTGTTAGATCTTCATTTTCTAATCAGACTCATTTTTCTGGGTAGATTTTACAGATTTACGTTCTTGTTCATTTATGTCTTTTAATTTTTCTCTTATTAGATCTTTATTTTCCAGTTAGATTCATTTTTCTGGGAAGATTTTATAGATTTTTGTTCTTGTTCATTTATGTCTTTTTGTTTTCCTCTCTTTAGATCTTCATCGTCAAGTAAAATTTATCTTTCTAGGCAAATTTTGTATATTTGTATTATTATTCATTTGTGTCTTTTCATTTTCCTCTTATTAGATATTCATTTTATGGTCAGATTCATTTTTCTGGGCAGATTCTATAGGTTTGTGTTGTTTTTTTGTTTGAGACTATTCATCTCCCTAAGTGTCTATTTGTTATCTAACTATTTCAGATCTCTAATTGTAGTATTCAAGCATCTATTTGTGTTATTGGCTAATTTTGTGTTGTTAGATTTTAGATCATACGAATTTTCTGGGTGAATGAGAGATTGTGCAGATTCCTACGCAAGTCATTATATTCTAGTTTGTAATACAAGAAAACGAAAAAAAGGGCCAAAAGAGAAAGAAAGGTGTAAATCAGAATCTGGTCAACCTTAATAAATGTTTGGGCAGGGGGCATATCACATTGTAGTGTCCAAATCAACATACCATGATCTTAATAAGAAATGGAGACATTGAGTCTAAGAGTGAACCTGGTGATGAATTACCACTAAATGATGTTGAGAGTGATGGATAACAATATCCAGTTGAAGGAGAGGCCTTAGTCACAAGGCTTGCATGTGCAAGAGAAGGAGGAAGATGATGTGTAATGAGAGAACATCTTTCACACTCAATGTCATATTAAAGGAAAGGTGTGTAGCAATATGATAGATGGAGGTAGTTGCATTAATGTAGCTAGTGAGGTGATGGTAATCCTGAGGAAAAAAAGGAACTTCAACGGCAGGTGGAGAAACTCATGGTTGAAATGGATGAGCCCACGTATTGTTCCAGTGTTACTTGTACCTAAAAAGGATGGGGCATGGAAGATTTGTGTTAGTTGCCGAGTAATCAACAAAATCACTGTAAAATATAGACGTCCTATTCCTAGATTAGATGATATACTTGATAAATTACACGATTCTTGTGTGGTCTCACAAATTTTTTTGGAGAGTGGATATTGATAAGCTCCTCACCTCAAATTCGATGAAGCACATATTAAGAATCCAAGATCCAAGAATCGTTCAATATTGTGTAAAATCAAAATAACAAATCAGAAGGTGTTTCTGCCACACCCACATAATAGAGGAAGGATTGGGGGTGATAAGAAATGGGTTTGATCTTCGCAAGCACTTGTTTGAATGAAAATCAAGTCTTTAAAGAACACCAAGGAAGGATTTCTCTAAGGTAATGCAAAAGAGCACTCAATTTGATTTCTGAATATTGAATGAATGAAGTCCACCTACAAATCACGAAATAAAGAGTATTTATACTAATCTTAATGACCTAGAGGAGTTTAGTAAGGATAGGAATGGGGTTTTGGCCCATTCTAGTATAAAAGAACAAGCTTAAAACAAGTTTATTAGGCTAAAAAAAACCCAAAATGTAAATAGGATTATTTAAGGCTAGAATCCACTTATTTAAGTCCTAGATAGCATAACTAAATATTCTAAATAAATAAAATAATAAGTCAAAGAAATTGGCCCAAAGATGTTCAAAACAACCTAGTTGTATCAAGTGGGTTGTTTCAAGTTGTGCAATAGGTTCAACCTTCTTCAACAAGTCCAACACATTGCTCCAATCCTTGAGTCATCATTGGACCTGTAAGATTCTCTAATGGATTTGTTGCCCTAATATCAACTTGTTGAGCTTGTCCAAGCTTTCCAACACATCCTACTCCTTCTGCCTTGCCAGAGGTCACTTGTAATGCTTGATCTCCATCATTCCACCTCTCTCTTCAAAAGGATTTATCCTCAAATCAGCTTCTTCATCTACAAAATCAAAAGGAGATAGATCAGCAACATTGAATGTAGTATGGACACCATATTCACCTGGAAAAACAATCTTGTTGCATTGTCATTGATCCTTTTCACCACTTGAAATGGTCCATTTCCACTTGGTTGCAACTTAGATTTTAGTTTGCTGGGAAAACTTTCCTTTCTAGAGTACACCCAAAACCAATCTCCTGGTTTAAATATCATTTGCTTTTGACCCTTGTTAGCTTGCTTTTCATATTGCTATGTTTTTCTTTCAATGTTCTACCTCGCTTTTTCATGAAGTTTGTTCACAAATTTTCTTCTTTCCATCCAAGTTGTGTCTTTCTCCTAATGGCAATGGAACAAGATCTAATGGAGACAAAGGATTAAAGCCATAAACAAATTAAAATGATGAAAAACCAGTAGCACTGTGCATGGTTTGATTGTAAGCAAATCCATTGAATGGCAAAGATTTTCCCCATGTTTTCAAGTTTCTTCCAACTATAGCACGCAACAAAGAACCTAGAGTTCTATTTACCACTTCAATTTGACCATCTGTTTGTGGATTACTAGTAGAAAAAAAAGGTTTTAATCCTAACTTATCCCACAAAGTTTTCCAAAACTAACTCAAAAATTCTGCATCACGATTAGAAATAATGGTTTTTGGAACCCCATGCAATGTATGATGCAAAAAAGATTAATTTAGCAATGTATGATGCATCATTGGTTCTATGAATGCAATGAAATGTGCCATATTAGAGAACCTATCAATAACTACAAACACAGAAACATGACCTTTCCTAGACCTAGGTAAACCTAAAACAAAGTCCATGGAAATATCTACCTAGGGTTCACTAGGTATAGGCAGTGGTTTATACAACCCATGAGGCTGAACTCTCGATTTAGCTTGCCTGTCTCCATGCATCTCCCACACACTCTTTCTATATCTCTCCTCATTTTGTGGCTAGAAGAAGTGTTCATTCAAAATGTCGATAGTCTTTTTACTACCAAAATGACCTGTTAAACCTCCTCTATGTGATTCTTTAACTAATAACTCTCTCAAAGAACATTGGGGAATGAACAACCTATTCTCCCTAAACAAATAACCCTCATGCCTAAAGAACTTCCCAAATGCAAATTTATCACATGCCTTAAACAATTTACCAAAATCATGATCATTATTATACAGATCCTTAATATGTTCAAATCCTCATAATCTAGCATTTAACGTGCTTAAAAATGCGTGTCTCCTAGATAATGGATCTACTACAATGTTTTTCTTTCCCTGTTTATACTTGATCACATATGGAAATGTCTCTATGAATTCTACCCATTTTGCATGTCTTTTGCTAAGTTTGTGCTGACCCTTTAAGTACTTCAATGATTCATGATTAGTATGGATAATAAACTCTTTTGACCACAAATAGTGCTGCCAAGTTTTTAATGCTCTAACCAATGCATATATTTCCATATCATAAGTTACGTAGTTTAAGGCTGCCCCACTAGGTTTTTCACTAAAATATGCAATTGGTTTTCTATCCTACATCAAGACAACCCTTATTTTAACCCCACTCGCATCACACTCAATTTCAAAAATTTTGGCAAAGTTAGGTAGAGTTAAGATAGGTTTCACACTAAGCTTCTCCTTTAACAAGTTAAATGCCTTCTCTTGCTCATCCCCCCCCACTTTATGCTATACACTCTTTTTAACTATCTCAGTAAATGCTGCGGTAATGGAGCTAAAAAACTTTACAAACCATCTATAAAAGCTGGCTAACCCAGGAAAACTCCTAACATCACTAATTGTCCTAGGGTTAGGCTATTCCTTAATTGCTCGTACCTTTTCTTCATCTACTTGTATCCCCTTTGCACTCACCACATAACTTAAAAACACAACTTTTTTTAGTGCAAAAATAACTCTTTTTCAAATTAATATACAATTTCTCTTCTCTAAGAAAATGCAGCACCATGCTCATCAAGTGATTTGTTATAGACCTTCAATATCATCAAAGTAAGCAACCACAAATTTTCTAAGAAATTCAGGTAATACATGGTTCATAAGCCTCATAAAAGTTATTGGTGCATTTGTTAAACCAAAAGGCATTACCAATCATTCATACAGTCCATATTTAACTTTAAATGATGTTTTCCTTTCATCTCCTTCTCTAATCCTAATTTAATGGTAACTAGATTTCATATCAATTTTGGAAAACAAACATGCACCATACAACTCATTAAGCATATCATCTAACCTAGGGATAGGGTAACAATAATTTACAGTGATCTTGTTGATGGCACGATAGTCCACACACATACGCCATGATCTATCTTTCTTTGGCACTATTAGGACTGGAATTGAACATGCACTAAGGCTTTCATGTACATAGCCATTTCTAGCAATTCCTCCACTTGCCTCAGAATTTCTTTGGTCTCCTTTGGATTTGTTCTATATGTTGGTCAGTTTAGTAATTGTGCACCTGGTATAAGATCATTTTGATGCTCGATTCCATGTGTAGGTGGTAATCCACTCGGTATATCATCTTATAATAGATCATCATAAGCCTGCAAAATAGAAATAATAGCACTTGGCAAATCATGGTTAGCAAGGTACTCATGGGATAAATAAGCTTCTTTGTATAGAAAAAGTAACATCTAGCACTTGTCCAAGAATGCATCTCTCACATCCACCACTCTCGCAACCATGCTCACTCCTTTCCTCTCATGTTTATCTCTCAAAGAAGTGTTTCCTAATGTGTTTGATGTTTCCCTAGGTGTTTGCGCTTGTTTCTTACCACTCTTTTCACTCAACCTCGCTTGTTCTCTCTTATGAATTTTCAGTTGGTCTTCATAAACATGCTTTGGTGAAAGAGGAGCAAGAGTGTATTTCATGCCATATATGGTGAATGAAATGATTCTTGAACCCATCTGGATTGCACACCGATCAAACTGCCATGGACGACCTAATAATATATGTCCAGCTTGCATAGGAACCACATCACACAAAACCTCATCCTTATACCTCCCAATCTTGAACACCACTAACACTTGCCTAGATACCTTCTCCTTTCCTGATTCATTAAGCCACTATAGATTGTAAGATGTAGGATGTTTGATAGTTTTTAACCCCAATTTTTTATCCAATTCAACACTTGCCACATTCATACTACTCCCTCCATCAATAATGAGGCTACAAATCCGATCATTGATAGCACATCTTATATAGAATAGATTCTCTCTTTGTTGAATCACTTCATCATCATCTTCTCTAGTATGAATGTTTAAGACTCTTCTAGTTACCAAAGATCTTCCCTGCATTGGTTCCACAACCTCATCTTCACTTTGTTTTTCAATATCTTTCAATTCAGGCATGTCAGCATATCCCTCTTCTTTACTTTCAGACACATACTCCCTATTCTGAATTGTCATTACCCTCTAGTTCGGGCATTGAGATGTAATGTGACCCCTTCCTGTGCATCGAAAACACTAAGTATCTCTACTCCTTAGATTTGAAGAAGATGCAATCTTGTCTTTTTCTCCTTATACTGTTTTAGTCTTGGGTGTTTCAAACACATTTTCTACTTTTCTTTCCCACTCTAAGTATAACTTCAGATCATTCTTGCCCCGAAAAGATGGAATTTGCATCTTAATACTACTCAAATTATTATCATACATTTGGACAACCCTTCTTCCTCTCATGAATCCAACCTCTTCAAAATCGACTTCTTCCTTTTTCATTCACATTATATGGTTGGTTTCTATAGGAATTTGACTTGCTTGATGTCTCTAAATTATATAATCTCATATTAAGAGTCTAGAATTGATCTTGAATGGTTTTTATGAACATCTTGAGGTCAATGTTAACATTTTCTCCACCACTACTCATGATTAAATCTACAAATAAATAATTATGAGTGAAACAAATTATGTTTTCCTCCCTGCTCCCTTATGTGTTTACTCTCTAATTGATGTTTACTAGTGTTTCACTCAGTTTTGGCTTTTCTCTATGCTACACCATTCAATCTCTCCTTTTACTACTTAACTTCCCCTAACAAGCTCTTTAAAATAGAACCTGATCAATGGTCTCAATAAGAAAACAAATAGCAATTCAAATTTAATTACTTTGAATTCTAAGTTAACAAGAAAGGTGGATTTAAGCAAAAAGGGGAGAAAGAAAGAAAATAGTGAAACAAAATTTGAATAAAAGGGTAAGGAAAGTAAAAATCAATGAATGATAGAAACTTTAAAAGAAGATGATTCCTTGGCCCCTAAGGCCACTGTTTTTATGGAGCGATGAAAGAAACGTAATGCGAAAAAACATGACAATTAGACGATGAAGTTTATTGTCTAGAATGTAAGAGGCCTCAATTAACGTTGCAAGGTCCTTGGACTCAAGAATTTCATCCAGTGGGAGAACCCTTATTTTAAGTGCTTTCTGGAGTCAAGACAGAAGAACCCCAATAAAATTAAGTCCATTGCTTTCTCTCTCATATGAAACTATGCTTTTGTGCATAATATGCACCAGGTTGTCGATGTTAGAATTATCTATTTTTCGAACTTAGACCTGGTCTCTTGTTACCTCGTCCTCTCTTCTCCTTAGCCCTTTCACTTGTCTATTACCTTACCTAGGTTGGGGCATTGTTTTGTTCTCTCTCGTGTCTACGAGCTTCATGACATCCACAACCACCTCCCCCTTTAGAGGATGATCAAATATATCCACCAGCAGTTAGCTTCCTCCCTTTGGCTACTCATAGGGGATTTCAATACCATTGTGGCCCCCTCTGAAACCTTCAGGCCTTCTCCATTATGTTTTTTGGGGTCTTCAGACTTGAGAGATTCCCTTTTTTTATTGCAATCAAGGTGACTTGTGAGCCTCTGGCTAGTTTTTCACCTAGTCTAACAAGCAGGATCCTCCCAACTTTGGGGAAAAGAAGCTGGACAAAATTCTGGCCAATCCCCATTGGCCTTAGCATTCCCTACCTCTCCTGGTTTTTTTAGAGTGTTTATATTCTCTTATCACTATCCTCTAACTCTTCTTCTGCTTGACCTTAGCAGGGGCCCCTCTACCTTCAGGTCCTTTAACTTTCTTTCCTCCTTACTAATTTTCGTCCTTTGAGTTGCTTTGGCTTAAAGCACTCCCTATTCGGGGCACTCTTATGTTCAAAGTGGTCCATAAACTTAAAAGCTATCAATATGGCATTAAAAACCTTGTAGTGGGAGGCAATCCTGAATGTTGATCTTAATGTCAAGTTGGCCTTTGATCGTTTGCTAGGGGAAAAGAAGCTGGACAAAATTCTGGCCAATCCCTATTGGCCTTAGCATTCCCTGCCTCTCCTGGTTTTTTTA
The DNA here is from genome assembly GCA_028565735.1 of Pinacopodium congolense. Lineage (NCBI taxonomy): Eukaryota > Viridiplantae > Streptophyta > Magnoliopsida > Malpighiales > Erythroxylaceae > Pinacopodium > Pinacopodium congolense. Next base: position 273 of record JAOXYD010099367.1, on the reverse strand, counting down.
GGGTGTTTATATTCTCTTATCACTGTCCTCTAACTCTTCTTCTTCTTGACCTTAGCAAGGGCCCCTCTACCTTCAGGTCCTTTAACTTTCTTTCCTCCTTACTAACTTTCGTCCTTTGTGTTGCTTTGGCTTAAAGCACTCCCTATTCGGGGCACTCGTATTTTCAAAGTGGTTCATAAACTTAAAAGCTATCAAGATGGCATTAAAAACCTTGTAGTGGGAGGCAATCCTGAATGTTGATCTTAATGTCAAGTTGGCCTTTGATCGTTTGCT
>JAOXYD010099336.1:0-11774 GCA_028565735.1 Pinacopodium congolense | reverse complement strand
TCAAGGCCATATGACTAGCCATGAAAAGTCCACAAAGTAAAGATCAAGACAAGCTCGTTTGAACTCCAAATTTCGTTTAGGTCATTTAGAGATGTATAAGGAGCACTTTCAGAGCTCAGATTAATCTAAACTTTTATGGAGAGAAATATCATCATGTTAAGAACCTACATACAAAATTTCATGGAAATTGGAGATGTGTAGGGGGAGGTATTGCATAAAAGGTTATCAGAGGTCCAAGCTATCAAATAAAACGACAACAAGGAGGGACAAAACAAAATACACTTAAAAAAATGCAACAAAAGACCTAGAGGACAAAGGAAAAAAGGGAGGTGGTGTTCAGACACAAAAATAAGAAAAAAAAATACACAAAACAAAAAGAAAGAATAGGTTTTGGTAAGTGGGGAGTGATAGCTACACACCAAAATAAGGAGAATTGGAACAAGGGTTTACGTTTTAAACAAAAAAAGGGGACTCTCCCTCTTTTGGCATATTAGGATAATGTTATCTTCTTCCTCACTTGGTTTAGAGTGAGTTTTGGCTGAATAATATCAAGTGTTGAAGACAAATTCGTTGAAGGAAATTAATTGGGGGAGCGGAATTCATGGTGGAGTGGAGAAGCATGGTAGGCTGTTTTTGTCTTCAACCTCATAGCATGGAATTGAACCTCTCTTGGATGTGATTCACATGGCTGCAAGTTTGATGTTTAACTTACTTACATTTGTTCTTGTTTTAGTGTTGATTCCCATTAGTTTCAATATCCAATTTTGTGATTAATGCAAGTAATGTCCGAATATCATTGTTTTGGTTTTACATTGCAAGAACGTGTGTTAGCTTGAATTAGTTATGTGGTCTTTGAACATTGTCTTACTTTCAAAAGTGAATGATAATTTCATATTTATTTTGATTAATCATTAAGATGCTTAAGGGTTTTATTTCATATAGTTTCAACTATCTATATAGTAATTGGTTCACCTATGTTTAGTAGTTAATTTTTAAGCATGTTCTTAAGTTTTAATCCATTTAAATTTCATTTTTTGTTTAATTTTTAAATCTGGAATTTTTATTGAAAATTTTAAATTAGGTATTAGATAATTAAGTTCTAGATAATTGCTATTAATTTAAGAAACTTAATTTTTCATTAGATAAAGTGTTGAATTTGATTTCTTAGTTTAGATGTTAATTTTCCAGCTTTTGTTTTAATTAATTAAGTATGATTTATGTTCATTTAATCTTTATTGTACGTATCTTAATCATGTGTGGCTAGTTTTTTTAGGGGATTGGAGATATTCAAAGGATGAAAGGATGGAAATTGTGAGAATGATGTTAAATTTATGCTTAATTAGATGCTTGTTTGTCTAGGTTAATTTGGAACTTAGGTTAAATGTCATGAATTTGGAGTTATCTCTAGGCTTGATCACCCTTAGGTAATTTCCTAATTTCAAAAGCTAGGGTTGAGCATGTGATATGTAATAGTCCATAGCAATTCCCAAAAGTAGAAATAGGTTAGTTGAATTTGTCAAGATACTTAATCAACTAACCTAGGGTTCCATACCTTTAGGTTACACTTTCTGAGCTTGCGAGTTATTGGCCTAAGTTAGTCATTCTTTAGTACCTAAAACGTCTTCACTATTAAATCTAGAGAGCTTGTTCTAGGTTATAGATGGGGATAAGGGCATTTCTAGAGTTTGTTAGAATTTTCTAATTTAGAGGGACAGAGGGCTTGAGAGCTTATTCGAGCTTATAGGCTATCACTATGACTAGAGTACCTATTATTTAGATTCTAAGATCAATGATCATCCCAACATCCTAAAGATATCTCTAACCCACTTCTTTGCTATTGTTATTCATCCTTTCTAAATTTGTTTAGTGTTTGTCTCTTTGTTTGTGTGTTTTGCATCTTAGTTTATCTTACTTTCATCTATTCAGGGTGTTTTATTTTCTCTTTAGTGCAACATTTTAAATAATATTAGCATTCCAAGTCTTTGTGGTTTGAACCTAGCTCACCATTATTGCATAGTTTGAGTAGTTAGGAATTTATTATTTGATAGCTTGCAACGAGATCATCAATATTATTGAACTTAATGATCTCTCTAACCATGATGTGAAGTGTTTTATTTGGATGAGTGAAGATGCTTGGATGTGGTATAGGGGGTTAGGATATGCAATCATGGATCTCATTTCTAATATAAATAACAAGCAACTTATAAGGAACAAACTACTAAAGGTTAAGTTTAAGAAAACAAAAAGTATATGGGGCTTGTTAAATGGGCAGGAAAACTAAGAGTCTCTTTTAGAGTAAGAAAGTGATACAATTTATTAAACCTTTGGAGGTATTACATGTGGATTTATTTGGTGCTACTAAGCTTACTAGTTTAGGTAGAAAATTAAACACATTTGTTGTTATAGATGATTTTAATAGGCCTATTTAGGTATCATTTATTTTTAGTAAAGATGGATGTTTTAGGGTTTTATTAATGAAATTTGTAAAAAGAGTTTAAATGAGAAAGATTTTACAATTGCATCTATTAAGAGTGATCATGTTAAAAAATTAACCATTTTAAACTCTTTGTGAAGAAAATGGCATATTTATAATTTATCTACATTTAAAACCTCTCAAAAAAATAAATTTATTGAGAGGAAAAATAGAAATTTGCAAGAAATGAGTAGAATTATGATCAATGAATATGATCTCCTTAAGTATTTTTTTACTGAAATTACAGTATATGCAAGCTATAACCTAGCAAAGTCTATATAAGATCAACCATAGATAAAACCCTAATGACCTTTAGCATGAGCAAATGCTAAAGATAAATTATTTTAAGGTTTTTGGGTATAAATTTTGTATTTTGAACTCTAAGAATAATCTAAGAAAGTTTGATTCAAAAACAGACGAAGGAATTTTTGTTCGATATTCTTTGACTAGAAAAACATAGTGTTTAATAAGAGAAGTCTAGTGATAAACTCATTACAAGATATCAAATAATAAATTTCTAACTACCAAACTACGTAGTAAATGGTAAGCTAGGGTCGAACCACAAAGAGTTGGGATGAAAATGCTATTTTAAATGTTGTAAGAAAAGGAAAAGAAAACACCTTAAAGAGATGAAAGAGAAATAAATTAAGATGCAATGAATGTAAACAAAAAGACAAACACAAAACAAATTTAGAAAATACTAATAACAATAGTAAAAAAATGGGTTGGAGAAATGTTCGAGATTATAGGATGATCATTGATCCTTAAATCTAAATAAGAGGTACTCTAGTCATGGTATTAGCCCATAAGCTCAAATAATCTCTTGAACCCTTAGTTTATCTAAAGTAGGCAAAACTAATAAGCTTTAGAAATGCCCCGATCTCTGCTATAACTGAGAATAGGCTCTTTAAGTTCAATTGAGAAGATGCATTAGGTACTAAGAAACAACTAAATTAGATCACCTACTCATAAGCTTGAAAGGAGTAATCTAAAGGTATGAGATCCTAGATTATTTGATTAAGTATTCTGACAAATTTAACTAATCTATTGCTATTTCTAGGAATCAATATGGACTATTACATATCACACACTCAACCCTAACCTTTAGATTAAAAAGTTATTTAAAGGGTGATCAAACCTAGAAACAACTCCTAATTTATGTCATTTATCCTAAGTCCCAAACCAACGTAGACCTACAAGCACCAATTCAAGACAAATTTAACTCCATTATCATAATTCCCATCCCTTAATCTTTCTAATATCTCGAAACCCTTAAGAAAACTAGCTACACATGTTTAATCTACTTAAAAAAAGGTTAAAAAGCATAAATCATACTTAATCAATTAAAACCAAAGCTACAAAATTAACAACTAATCAAAGAAATCAAAATTCAACACTTTATCAAATGGAAACTTAAGTTACTTAAGCTAAAAGGCAATTAACTAAAACCTAATTAACCAAGACTTAATTTAACACTCTAAAAAAAATTTCTGCTTATATAAATTGGGAAAAAACTGAAATTTAATGAACTAAAGCCTAAGAACATGTATAAAGTCTAACTACTAAACATACATGAACCAAACAAATTAAGGATAAATGAAACTTCATGAAATAAATCTTTAAACAACAGAATATTTTATAAAAAAATATGAAATTATAAAATTCAAACCTTAAACAAGAGTAATAAAGATTGAAAAATTAAAATTAAAAAGCTCCATTCATAAATATAGGTAAGGTTCCTCACAAAATCAAGAGATTAAACTATGAAAATCAACAAACCACCAATATATTGTAGAGAATAAAATAAAATCTACACCTAGGAAGGCATTAGGCTAGTGAATTGAACATAATAAAACCTGAAATATTAGCACTCAACGTTTGAAAGAAAAACAAATCCAAAATATTGGACAAGAGCTTGAAACACATGGTTAAGATAAACATATATATGACAAAAGCATGATATTTAGACCTAACAATTGAAACTAAGAGAAAGTTAAACCAATAGGCAACAATAAATGAGAATGAGACACTCCAAGATGCAGTCATCTTTGTTGACAAGAAGAAAGTCCAACAATTCAAGCTCTTGAAGAAGACTCTGACTTTTGGCCTTGTTGTTGACCTCTTTGACCGAAATTTCTCCAAGTTGCAGCCTAAGTCTTCAATCTTTCCACCTCTCCACTCCATTTTTGGTTGAGCCGTAAATGTTAACCATAGAAGGGGACTTCTCTCCAACTCTCAGGTGCTATTTGCCTCCCCCTTATTGATGATTCTTTTAAAGCAGCTTTTTATTTCTTCTGTCTCTCTTGTGTTCCGTCAGTCACTAGCTTCTTACTCTCTAGGTTTTCATTACTTCCAAGTCAAGAAATGGCTCCCTCCTACATGTCATTTTGCACCTCCTTTTAGTGCCAAGGAGTTGCCGTTTTTGCTGGACAAATGAAGGCTTTTTGGGCTTTTAATTGTTCAAATTTATGTTGAAAATTTCATTTTTTGGTGCTATTAATGATGTGTAAGGAATTTTCTAAATGTATAAGTAAGAAATTTGAGATGAGTATGATGGGAGAGCTCACCTTTTTCTTGAATTATAAACTAAGAAAAAGAATGATAGGATCTTGATTAATCAAGAAAATAACATCAATTAAATACTTGAATGCTTTGAAATAGACCAAGTAAAGCCTAGAAGAACACCTATGAATATCATAATAAATTTAAACAAAGATGAAGGTAAAACTTATAGATGTTAAGCTTTATCGATGTATGTATGTTATGGTTTCATTCCAATACAAGGGAATCGCATCTTTTAATAATTAAATGCATACTTAGGTATTTGTGTGGAGCCATATTATTTTGACTTTGTTATATAAGACATACATCAGTAGAATTAATTGATTATTTCGATACAGATTATGCAAGTAGCCTATTATATAAAAAGAGTAATTTTGGAACTTGTCAATACCTAGGCAATCCATTAGTTTTATGGTTTAGTGAAAAGTAAAACTCCATAGTATTATTAACCATAAAGGCTAAATATATTGTAGTCAGTAATTGTTGTGCCTAAATATTCTGGCTTCGATAACAACTTAAAGACTATGGCAAGGAGATTGCTAAGATCTCCTTTAGGTGTGATAATACTAATGCCATATGCGTAAAAAAATTCAATTCAAAATTCTAGGACTAAGCACGTAGAGACAAAATATCATTTCATTAGAGATAATTTTCATAATGGTGATATTAAATTGGAATTTTTGATACAACACACCAATTGACTGATATTTTTACTAAACCAATGAATAAAGATGGTTTTTCATGAATAAGAGAAAATTAGGCATGATTGATGATATGTCTCTTTGAAAATATTATGCAATTATGTATACTTTTATAATATTTATGTGAATTCTTTCTTAACAATTAGTTGTATAAAAATTTGTAATTAGTATCCTTTCAATTCTCTAATAACCTTGTGATGATGTAAAAAAGGGGATAGGTTTAGTCATATTAGAATTTTTGTGTAGGGGGAGTTGTTATTTGAATTATATTTGTGATGTATGAATTGTATTTTTAATGAGTAATATGTTTTTTAAATCCATTCATACTTTATTACTTCAAAATACATTGAAGAATAGATTTAGGGGGAGTGAAATTAGTTATAATGCATGAATTAAGGGGGAGTAAGGTTTACATGATTTAAATATATTATTTTTGAATTAGGGGACATTATGCACTAGGTTTGGTATGCTTTATTTTGAATGTGTTTTGCTCTCTAATATCATTTGTTTTGTCATCATAAAAAGAGGAGAGATTATTGAACTAAGGAAAGTTCTAATATTGGTTTTGATAATAGCAAAACATACTTGATAGTAATGATTTGTTTTATGATGAAGCGTTTGAAATATAAGCTTATTTGATGAAATTTTAATATGAAATAATGGAAGCAAGTTAAGATCTTTAAGAAGTTTGTTTAGGTGTTTTGAATTCGGTTATGGATCTTACTTAAGGTTTTAATAATTTTAGGGGTTCAAAAGTAAATGTGCATTGCATAAGTTTTCCAAAATATGCATAAATTTTCATAAATCAAGATATTTTACGTGTTTAAGTTTAATTAAAAAGTCTTAATCACTAAAATCATTATGGATAGTTTTTTGACATTGGATGAGCCAAATTTTTGTAAAAAGAATGAATTTGCAAATTTTTTAAAACCTTAAAAAGTTTATATGTTCTTAAAAGTTTGAAAAGGTGTATAAATATTCATAGCCCAAGACATATTTTTTTTCTAAATTCATTTGAAAGATCTTAATGTCAAAAATTATTTTGGGGAAGTTTTGAAACTTATGTGAATTATTTTTCAAGTAAAAGGAATCATTTTGGGATATTTTTGAGTCATTTAAGAAGGTTACCGATATGTTATTTATGGGAAGCCTAGTTAATTACTCTCAAGGCAGTGGTGGACTAGTTACAGAAATTGAGTAGACTGCTTAACCAATCTATTGGTGTGGTTGACCAATATTTAATCGACTAGTCTAAACCAGTGGTCAACCAATTTAGGTTGATAGTAAGAAACGACTACATCCAACTTTTGTCCATTTCTTTTTTTGATGGGTTTAACAACTGAGAAGCACTTCTAATGAGTTTTTATGCTTGTGAAGGGTATAAATATGTGTTTTTAGGTTTGTTTTACAATTAAACTTTCAAGAGATCAAAGTGCTTTCTTTATGATTATAAAAAATTCATTGCTAGTTTTTGGGTTCTTAAGTAAATAAATTCTTTTTTATGGTTATCAATATAATAAAAATTGATTTATGTTGCATTCTAAATATTGCAAGATTTTTTCCATTCATGTTTTTCATTTTGATAAGTTTTTGAACCCTTGTTATTGGATTTTGAGGTAAGACATATTTAAGGTGTAATTCACCTTATAAATGGGCTTTAAATTGATGGAATTGATTGTTGAAAGGTTCCTTTTCACCTTGAAAGAAAGTTTATAGAAAGGGTTCTCTTCACCTTTACTAAAGAAGATTGGTTTTATAAGGTTTCCTTTTCACCTAAAGAAGATTGCTTTTAGTGAAAATTCTACTAAGTAGTTAGACAGTGGACTTAGGCAAAGCTTTCTTATAAAACCTCTATAAAAATTTAGATTGTTGACTCTTTCTTCCTTATCTCCTTATATCAATTATTTGTGCATTTCATTGGTATTCATATTGTAATCATTAGCAATATCATACACTTTATTATAGGATAAATTATGGTTAGGGATTGTATATTTCATAAAATTTGGTTTAAGTTTTTAAAATTTTTGATCACTTAATTACCCCTCCCTTGTTAAGTGCCATTAAGGGCAACAGTTTCAAGCATTGGTTAACCACTCAGCCATAAGTTAACTTATATGCATAAAAACTAACACTAGTTGATAAGGGTATAACTGATATGATTTTTAGAGGTGATTAATTATGTGTTTAACCTTATTTTAGCGCTAAATTCTTAAATTTATATGTAATATTGTTTATTTTGTAAGTTCTGTTGCCCCTAAATGGCATTTAAAAAGGGGGTAAATTAGGTTCTAAGAATTTTTAAGCAAAAAACACAAACACAAGGATATGATAAAAATAAATGTAATTATTTGTGAAAGCTAAATAAATAAATATGTAACAAATAGATAAAATGAACTTGTACTTATTGAAAATAAAAATAAGTAATACAAGAAATAAATTTGATAACGACTTACAAACTCCTTTTAAGTTCAAGGATAACCCACTTTTCTTTTCCAAGGCTCAAGAATAACCTTTTGACAAAATTTTTTTGTAGACTCAAGAATATCCTCACAAATTCTTTTGTCTCTCAAGAATAACCTTGTAAAAATGAACACACGAAATATACTTTTATCTCTCACAACACAAAACTCAAACTTATATAGGAACTTGTAAGTAACACCTAAATCATGTCTTTGTATCACTGCTATTTCACTACTCTTTTCTGCATCTTTCAAGACTTACTTAGTCTCTATTTATAGTGTAAATAGGATCAATTTAGCCATTGGACAATCCTCCAACATTCATATGATAATTAACTCTTTGGATCGTTGTATATATTTTCTGACCGTTGTGTAAATCTTCTATCTGTTGAGCAATATGATCGTTGCGCTTTGTTCAGTTGACCGATATTATAAATTTGTTCATTCGGTCAACCGATAGCCATCGTTTGGTCGATCGGTCTTCATTCAATCGGTCGATCATTATTCGTTTAGCCGATCTCCTCAAAATGTTCATTCTGTCAACTGATCTCCATGATTCGGTTGATTGATCTTCCTTCGACTGATCTCCATTAATGCTTCAATTAATATATCCTTATACACACTTAAACAAGAATATCAGTAGTAAAATTATTTTGTCATCATCAAAATAAGGTGGGACCTCCTTTGGTTCAACAATCTCCCCCTTTTTGGTGATGAAAAAACCATGTAATATCAAACAAATACAAACTTCCCTTAAGTTATACAAAAGTTGCAAGACTTTATAAAAATATGTAAAATCTCAAAACTTCCCCTAAGTTCATGCATATGACAAACAAAAATATTTAATATCACATACCTCTACCTCTTTTTGGAATCAACATAAAAGATCATAGGGAATGTACATCAATTATACTAATTTCTCGTCTAATTGTGCAAAACAATCTTTGCATAGAGGTTTAGTAAAAATATCCGCTAATTGATGTAATGTATGAACAAACTCAAGTTCAATATCTCTATTTTGCACATGATTGCGAATAAAATGATATTGCATTTCTATATGTTTAGTCCTAGAATGTTGTATTAGATTTTTAGTCAAACAAATCGTACTTGTATTATCACACCAAATAGGATTTTTATCAAAACGTAAACCATAATCCCTATGTTATTGTCTAAGACACAATACTTGAGTGTAACAACTACTGACAGCTACATATTCAGCTTTCGTTATAGACAATGCAATATAGTTTTGTTCTCTATAAAACCATGAAACTAATATATTTCCTAAAAAGTAGCATGCATCGAATGTAATTTTCCTATCTAACAAGCTACCTGCATAATCGGCATTAGAATATCCAACTAAGTCTAAAGATACATTTCTAGGATACCATAGTCCTAAATTTAAAGTACCACACAAATATCACAAAACATGTTTAATGGCTAACAAATGAGATTCCTTAGGAGAAGATTGAAAACGTGCACACAATCAAACACTAAACATAATATCTGGACAACTAGCAGTTAAATACAACAAACTTCTAATCATACCTCGAAAGAGTTTTACATATATCTCTTTTCCATCTTCATCTTTATTTAACTTGGTAGATGTGCTCATAGTAGTGCCTAAGGGCTTTATTTGATCCATGCCAAACCGCTTTAGAAGCTCGCTTGTATAGTTTGATTGATTTATGAAGATACCATCCTTCATTTGCTTGATTTGAAGTTCGAGGAAGAAATTTAATTCTCCTATCATGCTCATCTTGAACTCCCTACTTATACACTTAGCAAATTCTTTACACAAACAGTCATCAGTAGCACCAAAGATAATATTATCAACATATATTTCGATGATTAATAAGGCATTTTGATCTTTCTTAATAAATAGAGTGGTGTCTACTTTCCCTTTTTCAAAATTATTGTCAAGCAAAAATATACTTAATCTATCATACTAAGCTCTAGATGCTTATTTTAAACCATACAACACTTGAGAGAGTTTGAAAACATGTTTGGATGCATCATGACGTTTAAAACCGAGAGTTGTTCAACATACACATCTTCTTGAATAAATCCATACAAAAACGCACTTTTGACATTCGTTTGAAACAATTTAAAACCATGTGAGATGAAAATGCAAGAAGTAGTCTAATAGCCTCAAACCTAGCTACGGGGGCAAATGTCTCATCATAATCTATTCCTTCTTCTTGGTTATAACCGTTTACCTACTAATCTTTGTTTATTTCTAACAATTTTACCTTGTTCATCTAATTTATTCTTAAACACCCATTTAGTACCTATTATAGGATGATCTATGGGTCTAGGTACTAAGGTCCAAATTTTATTTCGTTCAAATTGTTCTAATTCCTCATTCATTGTTAAAATCCAATTCTCATTATCTAGAGTTTCTTCTATTGTTTTGGGTTCAATTTTTGAGATGAAAGCAATATGAGATAAATTAAATTGAGATTGAGTGGTTATCTCTTAGTGAACATCACCTATAATTTGATCGGCAGAATGATCCTTCTTGTATCTCCAATCTCTTGGTAGCTCTTTATGTCCTCTTTCTTTGCTTAGTTTAACAATTTATGATGTTTGTCCATTGTCTTCAAGTGAAAGATGTTTTAATCCCTTTGATACATCTATATCATCAAACTCATGTACTTTCTTTCTTTCGAAAGGGTTAGTTTCGTAAAAAATAACATGCATAGATACTTCAACGACATGAAAGTTCTTATTGTAGACTCTATATACATTATTAGATAAAGAGTATCCTAAGAAAATGCCTTCATTTGTTTTATAATTGAATTTGCCTAAACTATCTTTAGTATTCAAAATATAACATTTGCAACCAAAAACTTCGAAATAATTAATTCTTGGTTTCTTATCGTTCAAAAGTTCATAAGGGTTTTTATCTAACTTATGTCTAATATTCACCCTATTGATGACGTGACGTACACATGTAACGACTTCGGCCCAAAAATATTTTGGCAAATCATATTTATTTATCATAGTCCGTGCCATTTCTTATAAAGATCTATTTTTTTCTTTTTATTACACTATTTTGTTGAGGTGTCTTAGGTACAGGAAAATTATGCACAATGTCATGATCATCACAAAAGCATTCAAACATATCATTTTCAAATTTTCTACCATGATCACTTCTAATGAATGCAATAGATAAGGACTTTTCATTTTGATTTTTCTTTGCAAAACTAACAAATGATTTAAAATATTTATATTTCGAACTTAAAAATAAAACTCAATTAAAAAGACTAAAATCATCAACAATAATAAATACATATGATTTTCCTCCTAAACTAGCTACTCTAGTAAGACCAAATAAATCCTTATAAAGTAGTTTAAGGGGTTTAGAAGATGTTACCGAATTCTTGCCTTGAAATGAGCTTCTTACTTGTTTTCCCATTTGACATGCTCCACAAATTTTATCTTTTTTGTACTTTATAGTTAGAAGTCCTTTAATAAGTTGTTTCGAATTGAGTTTTGCGAGAAGATCCATACTTACATGTCTGAGTCGTCAATGCCAAGTCCAAGCGCATTCACTCAAGGAAATTAGACACTTATCTT
>JAOXYD010099325.1:0-11774 GCA_028565735.1 Pinacopodium congolense | reverse complement strand
CCTAAGTGTTCAAGAGAAAAAGATGAAGAGAGAAGCTAGAGCCTCTCACTCTACAATGATCTGATTCCTCACTAATTCATCCGAATTATGGAGTTGTCTTGGCTTTATGCAAGCTCTGGGAGACCACCCTCACATGCAAGGAGACAAGGAGCATAATGGAGGTCATGACATGTTTGAAATCTGTAGGATGTGGGGCTGCATTGCTGACCTGTAGTACAATGACACCCTCTATATGGACAACGGCACCCTCACAGGGTGCCGTTGTCTCTCGATTGCTGGACAGTGACAACGGCCCTTTGTTCTTCTATAACAGCACCCTCACCAGGAGACCATTTATAGGCAGTAACAAAGGGTATTTCTTGATTTTTTTTCTCCAATATTGATCATTAAGCTCCAATTTGCAAATCAAATATTATAAGGCATCAATTAAACATTTAAACACTGAAATAGAGGTCATAATTAAAAAAATTAACCATAAAAATCAGATCAATTTGACCCCTATCAGAATTTCATCAAGGACGAATTTTTAGATCTATAACTTCTTATATGAATAATATGAGGTCTCATTATCATTTTTATGATGCATCTAGGAGCTATAATTGATTTAGATTTAGGTATGACCATAGAAATGCATATAGAAGTCAAGCATCTTTTTTTTAAATAAATATTATGGTTATTTTGATCATATCAAACATTTTTACTACAATAGATGTAATAATGCGAATGTTTCATCATATGGTCATGATAGGTGTAAATTAACCATCAAGGACCCAAGGTGATGTAGTTACCGAAGATTTGTTGATTTTTTGGTAAGTTTTTTAGGGATATCTCCAAAAGTGAAAGAAGAAGAAAATCACCAACTTTGTTAAACTAAGTAGTTTTAGAAATGAAGAGAAGAAGTTTGTGATAAACAAAATACAGAGGTATTCCTTGATCTTGTTTATAGTTTAATAAACTTGTGTGATTATTTGTGTTTTAGATATTAAAAATGTATTGAATGATATTTGATTATTTGGATGCTTAAATGTCATGCTTAGGTGTCATAATAAAAATTTTCGTACAACATTATTGTTTATAATTGATGATTGATGGTTTTTTATAATTTTGAAGTGATTACTTGAATTCTTTAATTGTTAAAATGTTTTTGCATTAGAAATCATGGTTAATAATGCATGAATATGGTCTTTAAGTTTCTTGATTTTTTTTAATGTTGTAGCTTTACAAATGACACTCTTATATGATTAAATTTTGCATGATTAGGCAAATTGAAAATTGTGCAAGTATTTCTTATTAAATGTTAGATTCTTCATGTTACTTAAGCACTTTATAGATGATTTGTAAATCTTGACTAGATGTTGCATTTTTTTTAAGGAAGCATGAATAAATATTTAGACATTTTTTATGATAGACATTGATCATGGGTTTTGAATTTTTTTTGGTTCATTAATTCCTCTCATGTTTTTAAAATTTGCATATATGAAAATTGCTTTTATTGAGGGGGAGTTTGGGTATTTTTGATGGAGTATTTTTTAAAAAATTGTTTGATGATTTTGTTATTTATGAATTTGCTCCATACTTTTATTTTAAAAAAAGTTTGAAAGTTTCATAATGCATTAAAATTTTTTAAATAAGATATCATGCATTTTGTAAGTGTTCAAATCCCTTAAGGTGTGTCTATGAGAAGGTTATGATATGAAATTATATTTGAGATAATCTATGATAATGTTTTGAACATGTCATTAGAATTCTTGATGATTGACAATTGTTAGACTATGTTTTACTTAAGGGGAGTAGAAAAAATTCTTTAAAATGTATGAAATTAGATGAAATGCATGATTTTTGCAAGGCATGAAGAAATTGATGGCATGTGAATTTTTTAAAATACAAATTGAAACCTTAAGAGATTTTTTATGGTTTTAAGCCCATTTTGCCATCAATTTTTAAAATTTTTCGTATTGGAGCATTATGCATATACTTACGGGGAGCATGATATTTGATTTTTGATGTACATATTTGATTTTACAATATCAAGAATATTAGTTTTGTTAAAATTTGTGCATTATTTAAAGTGAGGGAGTAATGCATGTTTTTAAAAACCTTTATGAAAAGGTAAGTTTGATGATATTGTTAGATTATGGCATTCAATATGTATTTGACACGTTTATCCCATTCGTGTATTTACTCCTTATTAAATGAGTTTTAGACCTTGATGTGTGAATTTATGAGATGAATTTGAAGATTTGAAATCATTTTTTATTCAACTTAGAGAAAGTTGAATTGAATTTGTAAATGATGCCCTTGAAGTGTTGTTATGAATTTCTTCATGCATTTTACATGTTTTTATGGAAGTTTGATTATTTGAAAATTTATAATGCATGATTTTAGGGGGAGTTATAGGTTTGAGAAAGTTTGTGAAATCTTTAAGTTGGATAAAATCATTGAATTTATGAATTTTCAGAACTTTTGAAAAGTGTTGATAATTTTGATTCAATTAGATGGAGTTAATAAAAATAGGAAATTTGATGATTTTGAAGATGTGTTTTTTTACATGAATGTGGAGTTGTGTTTCCCTTGAAGTGATTTGGTTGCTTTGTTTGTGGTTTCATAAGAAAGGCTGCATGTTTTGAATGATGATTATATGATATTGAGTATTTTTAAATGCTTTGTAAAATTTATTTTTGGGAACTTATTGCCTTTTATTATGTAAAAAGGGGGAGTATCCCTCTTAGAATCAGTAAGTGATGTTAATTAAGTATGCTATTTAATGATATGTGATCAATTTGAGCATGATCAATAATAGGTATTGCCTTAGACTTTCTTTTAAAATTATAACTGATATTAACAAGTCCTTTTTTAACAATTGGAATTAACAATTAGTATAGGTTGTCTTAGCATTTTTAAAAGTTGAATTTTATTGTAAGGGATTTTAACAATTGGTATCAATTCTCATTTTAACAATTAGTATAGAAAAATCTTATTCAACAAGTTTGTTATTAAGTGTTTGTGACTTTAGTTTATTAATAACGTTTTTTTACAGCAATTAATGTCTTTTTTATGACAATGTAGGTTTGAAATGAGATTATAGTTAATGATGCCGCTCTTTGAGTCTTCATGACATGGTATTTTGAGCTTGTCATAATGTGTTTAACTATGGGGAATGTATTCGAGGAAAATTCTTAAGTGAAAGTTTTTTTGGTAGAAATAGGAGAAGATGTGTGACTCTTTTTGTATGTGTTTCGTTTGTATTGCTATTGGAACATTAAGCCTTTTCGTATATATACTTTTTGATGATTACAAATATGGGGAGAAGAAGTGATACTAGAAAGGAGTATCAAAATTTTTTACATGTGTTCATAGTTTTTTTTATGTAGTTTTCTTTATTTACATTTCTTTATGGTATATTTATGTATTTGCTTATTATTTTCTTCTCATATCACATAGTTTTGTCATCATTAAAAAAGGGGCGATTGTTGAATCAAGAGGCAATTCCATCTTTATTTTGATAATGAAATTTTTTTTACTAATATATTTGTTAAGTTAGATATATTGAGAGAGTTTTGGAGGATAAGTAATTATGAAGACGCATATATATTGAAACTTGTAGTTGAAGAACAAGGTTTGAAGTATTGATGAATTAAATTATATGCAGAGAAGACTAAGATGATGAAAGAAGAGCATTGGAGTTAAACTTGAAGTTGAAGGTAGAAGACAAAATTTGATAAGATATTATGAGCGAGTTTTGTGTAAGTCTCTTCTTAGTCTTATCATAAAATCTAAGGAATCACATCATGCGTATTGCGTTCATATTTAGTATTTTGCTCATAAAATACATAATCAAGAGGTTTTGAGCTTGTGATTGACGTGTTTAAAAATCCTTGTAATATATGAATAAATGTGTGAATGTATATAAAATTGATTAAGGGATTATATGAATTGGTAATAAGGTTAAGTTGGTATGAATGGTATGTTGTATGGAACTGTATGAATTGGTTAAAGGGTGTGTGAATTGAAAATGTGGTAATCTGAGATAATGAAGTTGGAATAAAATGAAAATGGTTAGGATAAGTTGGTTAAGGAAAGTTTGGTAAATTGGATAAAAGGAATTATGTCAAGTTGTATGATCGAGTTGAATTGTGTTAAGAAGTGTTCGAAAATATTAGCAATTGTTTTAGATATGTTGGAATGTGTATGAATGTGTAAGGAATTGATTTAGATTAATTTAAGATGTGTTAGAGGAGTAAATGGTTATAAAAACTAATCTAAATGACTTGACTGATTGGAGACCAGTCAAAGTGAAAATCATACATAACTACTAGAAACCAACGGTAAAAAGATATTAAATGTTTTAAATTGTTGGGAAATAGTCATAAATGACTAGTAAGTTGATTTTAATCTATAAATAGGTGTTCCTGTGAGTTTTTTATCATCCAAAAAGTGAAAGAAACATTTATAAAAATATTTGAGCTTATTTATGAGAATGTGGTGAAGTTTAATGCATGTTTGTATAAGTGCAGTGATATTTATGTTGCATTCATTTCAAGTGTAGTATGAGCTTTATACACCTTGGTGAGTCGAGAGCAATTATAAGGATGAATTTTGTTATATTTTTTAAGAGAATTTAATTGAATTCATCCATATTTTTGGTTTAAAGGTGCTCAATTTGCATTATTATATGTTGAATGATAAGTTTAACTTTTTGATACAAGTTTTGGATCAAAGCACTAAGTTTTGGAAGGAAGTAGAGCAAAAATGGAGCAAAGGCTATGATTCTGCAACATCAACAATGGTCTGGAGGAGATAAATGATGGTCTAAGCAAACCACTATTAAAGTTTGAAAACAACAACATCAATGGTACTTCAAAGTAGACTTATGATAGGATTAAATTATATTAACTTTTCATAAGCATTTTAATGTGAATTCAACCCCATTTTGATGTTTAAATATTCAATTTATGTTCCTTTTGAGTTTACATGCAAATTTTATCTTAGAAAACAAATACTAGTTGAAAGGGCCAAGAATTGGAGCATAATTGGAATTAAAAGAGGTCTGGAACCAATTTTGGGACTTAAAGCACCATGTTATGAAGTTCGACACCAAAATTTAAGGCCATATAACAGGCCATGAGGAGTGGAAAAAGAAAAGAACAAGACAAACTCAGTTGAGCATCAATTTTGGTATACGTGACTTCGGTCTTACATTAGGTGTAACTTTAGAGCTCAGATTACTTTGATATTATGTAGCGTGCAAGCGCATCATGCTAGGAGACTACATACCAAATTTCATGGAAATTGGAGTTGTATACAAGGAGTTAGAGTGTAAACTGTGAAAGGGGCAGAAGTTGTCAAATTCTGAGACAAAAACAGAAACTGTAAAATGATTTCTTTTTTATGATAGTTAGGGGCTAATTTGACCAAATATCTCCCACAACATCTAAAAATTCATAGCAACCCTCCAAGACATATATAAGGGGCACAAAAATCATGAGAGAGGGCAACCTTTACATTTTCTAAGCTCTTCTTCTTGTTCTTATTCATTTTCTTTGTTTTCTTTGTGTTTTTTGTTGGAATTGGCTTCTACTTTGATTTATTTTCTTATGGTTTCCTATTTTAGGTAGTTTGATGCTCTAAATATTGTTCTTGTATGGTTTAATTTCTGTCATTTTTGGATTTATGATTTTTATAATATTTTAAATAGATTTTTAGTGAATTTGAAGCTTCAACATCTTGGATAGCGTATGAATTCATATATATATATATATATCAATAAATGTGTGTTTTTGTAATTTTTAGCTTTTAATCTGGGTATTTAAGGTTGATTAATTTCTTTTATATGTCTTCCCAAGTTTCATTTTTATGAATTAATGGTTTATTCTATGGATTTTTTTTTCATATTTAATGTTTTTGTCTGGGTTTTGCTTTATAATTTAATATATGTATGTTTTTAGGTTGAAATGTGTTTAATTTCAGTTTTCAATCTATTTTAGGTGTGTTGAATTTTCTATATTAGGTTATTTTGATTAGGCTTTATGAAATTGAGTGTGATTAGTTATTGATAAGCTTGAATTTGTGATAGATTAGATGTTGAATTGTGTTTTTCCTTAGGTATTTTTAGATTTTTTGTTTGTTATTTTCTTATATTTAATTTTATTTTCAGCCTTTATTTTATTATGGTAGTAGTTTTTTTAATTGTTGTTTAAATTATTTTAGTAATGTTTAGTTAGTTTAGTTTTTTATTGGAAGTTAAAGATGGAATTTTGGCTTAAAAATTGTGAGACTTAACTAAGATTTAAATGGCCTTTGTGATTTAGGTTAGGATTGAATCGGAATTCAGCATAAATTTCGTGAATTACGGATTAATTCTTAGGATCGGTTATCCTAGGCATAATTCCTAGTTTAATTGCTAGGATTGAGCCATGTGATACGTAATTTTCCTTGACAATTTTTGCAATAGGATACTTGACCAACTAGTTTAGGATTCCAGTTCTCTAGGTTACATAGTTTGAGCTTATGTGACTATGGCTTAGGTTAGTTGTTCCCTAGTATGTTAAAGCTGTTGCGTCGTTAAATATGGAGAGGTTATTTCAGGTTGCCTCGTTGTTAGGGGTAGGTTTTCTATTATATAGTACCTATCTAAATTTAAAGGAACTGAGGTTTTGAGAGCTTGTTCAAACCTATAGGCTAGCATTTTATTCGAACCTATAGGCTAACATTGTAAACCAATCACAAATTATTTATTTCTAGGATCAATTATAAGTTCAGAATCTTAAATTTATCTTCCGCCTAGTTTTCTTTTATTTTCATCTATTTATTTCTTTTATGTATTTTTGTTTATTCATTTTGTGTTCGTTGTCTATCGTTGCTCTTTATTTTGATGTCGTACATTTTTAGGGGTTTGTTTTTATTTTCTTTTCTTTTTTCGCAACATTAGAAATATCTGAAATTCACCCTAGCTTATTGTGGGATTAACCCTAACTTGCCCTGCTATATAATAGTTAGGTTAGGTATTTTATTATTTGGTAGCTTACAACGAACTTCACCAACTACCATTAAAATCACTAATCCTCCGTTAAGCTACTTAACATGGAAAAATAAAAAGGGGCAAAAGGATCTTTTATGAAATCTAGACTTTACCCTATTAGGAAACGACATAAAAGGCTCAAGAATTACAGGAGGCGACAGTGTTCCATTCTCTTTAGTTAATAGTCATCTTCTTGATTTTCTTACATGTCTCTAGGATTTTAAGTTAGGTTTTCTTATAGGTTGATGCTCAATCCATTTTGTTCAGTTGTTTTGCATATAGTTCAGCTTCCTTTACTAATGTTCTAGAGATTTCTCGGTTTCATTACGTTTATGTCCATGTCATCCAAGTTAGTTTTGAATATTTTTAGTGATTTTAGGGGTTTAATCATATTGTATGAACTTATGTTTATATTTGAGTAGATGTTATTTTTCTACAATTTTAACTTTCTTATTAGTTAATTAACTTTAGGTTTTTCTGTTAATTTTTGTTTTCTTAATTGCAATAAGTGTGGTTAATTATCTCAATGTGTTACTTTATTTTATGATGTTTTTTTATTGGGTTTTGCTTTGTAGTTGAAATTTGTGCCTTTTCTTAGGTTCTAGATTGTTTAATTATAGTATGTGTCCTGTTCTTAGGTACTAGATGTTTTATTTTAATAGAGCTAGTTTTGGTTTTTGTGTTTTGACGTCAATTAAGTTGAAAGTTAGAGTAAAAACCTTAGGTTTCCATTAGATTAATGTTGACTTTCAATTTTCATTACTTGATTTGAATTTTTTAGCATGCCTAATTATATTTATTTTCTGTTTTTTGATATAATTATCATATGTGGAAAAGTGTTTAAGGGTTTGAAGGTATTTCAGGGATGATTAACAATTATTTGTGATAATGAAGTTGAGTTTTTATTGAATTGGTGGTTCTAAACTTTACATGGATTAGAACTTAGGATTATTTTCAAGACTTAAGAATTGTTGTTAGGCTTGATCACCCTTTCCATAATTCCTAATTAAATTTCTAAGATTGATGTTTTTGATACATAATAGTCATTAGTAAATTTTATAAGTAGGGATAGATTAATTAATTTTATAGGCAAACTTAACTAATTAATCTAAGGTTGCAATATTTTAGGTTACACCCTATGAGCTCATATGTTGATGGCCCAAGTTAGTGATTTCTTATTGCCTAATGCTTCTTTGCTATTAAACTTACAGAGCTTATTCTAGATTATAATGGAGTTAAGAGTATTTCTAGAGCTTGATAGATTTATCTACTCTTGAGGGACTTAAGATTTGAGAGCATGCTTGGATCCATAAGCCAATATTTAACTAGAATACCTTTTATTTAGATATAAGGATCGATGATTATTCTGAAATCCCGATGATACCTTCAACCTATTTCTTTGATAATTATTATTAGTTTTATCATATTTTGCATTGTGTTTATCTCTTTGTTCACATTTTTTACATCTTAACTTACTTAGTTCTCTTTGCATCAGGAATTTTTTGTTTTTATTTTTCTATACAACATTCAAAATAACATTTGCATCCTAACTTCATGTGGTTCAACCCTAGTTTGTCATACTATATAGTGAGATCTAGTTAGGTTTATTATTTGGTAGTTAGCTACGGCTTACCAAGTGATACATTTTGTAAGGTATTTTTATGAGAAGTGGGTTTGTGAAGAAGAAAAATTGGGAGTTAAATTTTGTAAGGGGTTATTCTTAAGCCTTATGAAATAAAGAAAATATTGAGAGACTATCCTTAAGCCTTAGAAAAAGGAGAGTTAGAGAGGTTCTTCTTAAGTCTAGAAAAAGAATAGAGTGGTTAACGTTTAGCCATTAAAAATAAGGTTATCCTTAAGCCTTGTAATAGGATTTGTAAACTAACATTGTATTTTATTAGATTATAGTGAAATTATAAACAAGGTTTATTGGGGACTGGACATATGAAAAGTGGATATCTCCGAACTAATGTAAATTAGTTGTGTCTTTCTTACCTTTTACTTGATTTTTGATTTGTTTGGTGAAATAGGAGCTAAGTTTAAGCTTCTGCATATTATAAATTTGGTGAAGTTAGAGTTGATTTACTTAGAAAGAAAATTTTAAAGCCATTAATTCAACTCCCTTTTTAGGTTCCATAGGGACTATCAGTAGATCAACCCCCAAGTTTTGAAAGATATGAAGCTCTCAAGAACGTGTTAAAACTTTCTAAGGTATTATATGGTTTAAAATAAGCACTTAGCTTATGATAAGATAGGTTAAGTTCTTCCCTTCAAGAAAATGGATTAACAAATAAAAGTTAGATACTATTTTGTTTATCAAGAAAGCTAAAGATGATATTTTTATTGTTTAATTATATTTTGATGACATTATTTTTAGTGTTACTAATGAGGTTTTTGTGTCAAGAATTTTTAAATGCATCAATAGGGAAATCAAATTGAAAATGATGGATGAATTAAATTTATTTCTTGTGGTTTAAGTCAAACAAATTAAGGAATTAATGTTCATCAATCTCTAAGTACACAAAGGAGTTACTCAAGTGCTTTGGAATATACCCTGCGAAACCTTTAAGCACACCCATGAGTATGTCCATTAAGTTAAGTAAGGATTATGAGGAAGATAACTAGTAGATGTAAAAAAATATTGATGTATTAGTAGTAGTTTATTGTCTCTTACTAGTAACATACTTGACATAATGTTTACTGTTTGCTTATATACTATGTTTCAAACATATTCTAAAGAGTCACATTTATTAGCTATAAAATGTATCTTGAGGTATTTATGTAGTATAACAAAATTAAAACTTTGGTATCCTATAAACACAGTTTTGGATTTATTTAGGTATTCGAATGCAGATTATGTAAGTAGTTTGTTGAATAGGAAGAGTACATCTAGTTCATGTTAATTTTTAGGTATTGTAATAGTGTCTTGGTTTAGTAGGACATAAAATTCAATAGCCTTGTCCATAATTAAAGTCGAATATGTTATTATTGGTGGTTATTAATGGTTTAGTCAATAATTTAGGGATTATAGGATTGAACTTAACAAATATTTTTTAGGTGTGATAATAAAAGTGCAATTTACCTAATTAAAAATTTCATCCATCATTTTTAGGATAAAGCATATAGAAAGCTAATATCATTTCATTATAGATCATGTACAAAATGGTGATATTGAATTAGAATTTCCATATACCATGGATCACTTAGCATATATATTTACTAAACCAATGCTTAAACATAAGTTTTGCATGAATAAAAGAGAATTAGGCACACTAGATGGTAGTCCATTATGATACTTACGTGTTTTCAATATGATATTTGTTTGTTTTCATTAGGCACATTAAAAGGTAGGCCATTATGATACTTATATGTTTTCAATATGATATTTGTTTGTTTCCATTATTATAATTTGTTTTGTATGCTTATATTTTTCTTTTTGATGATTCCAAAAAGGTGAAGAATTAAATGTAATATTATGTCTTACTTAGGGGGAATTTGACCTTTAATGAACATAATCCATGAATTTAAGGGGAGTTGTAATGAATTGGAGTTATTAAAGTTGTAATAAAATTGATTTTGTTACTAAATTATTATTAATTTAATGGGAATAAACAAATTTTGATAATGTGATGATTTTTTAGTGTTTATATTGAATATATATTTGGATATGGAATCCCGATTTAGATTTGTGATATTATTCGAATATTGTATTGAAATATATACTTTTTGTTACTTTTGGGAGCTTTAGTGAATAATGTTTAAGTTGCATTTAGTGAATTTTAAATGGTATTGGTTATTTTGGTGTTTGCTTTAGTTTTATAGTTTATAATATCATATGGTTTTGTCATCATAAAAAAGGAGGAGATTTTTAAACTAAGGGAGGTTCAACCATGTCTTAATGATGCTAAAACAATCTTAATACTAATTCTTTGTTGAGTTTAAGGTTCTATCAAAATAGATATGCTGAAAAATGTTTGTAAGATGAGTGATGGAGCAAAACTAAAGCATATAATGATTAGGTGAATTAAAATGGAAGATCAAGTTAGAGTTTAAATAGGTTTCATGTTGCAAGTTTTTATATAAGTTGTACTTCTTGTCATCATTATGTTTAAAGGGCTCCTTTCATACATAATTGCACCCAAGTTTAGATTATGCATATAAGTTGCATAAGTAAAAAGAAAATGTGTAGGTAACGCGATAGGGGTCAAATTGATATGATTTTTATAGATAATTTGTTGAATTATGACCCCTAATTCAGTGTTTAAATGTTTAATTAATGCCCCATAATGTTTGATTTGCAAATTGGAGCTCAATGATCAAGATTGGAGCCAAAACATCAAGAAACACCTTTGTTGCTGCCCAACAACGGAACCCTGGTGAGGGTGCTGTTGTTAAAGAACAAGGGTCTGTTGTTGGTGTTAGGCAGTCAAGAGGGTACTGTTGTCCTCCAAGTCAGCAAGACAGCCCCACATCCTCCAGATTTCAAACATGTTGTGACCTCCATCATGTCCCTTATCTCCTAGCATGTGAGGGTGGTCTCCTAGACCTTGCATACAGCCAATTTAACTCCATAATTCGGATCAATCAATTAGGAATCAGATCATAGTTAGTGTGAGAAGCTCTAGCTTCTCTCTTCATCTTTTCTCTAGAACAACTAGGCTTCAAACACTTTGATCTCGAGTTTCTGAGTGTATTTTTTAGTTCTGTAAGTTAGAGAGTGCAGCTAAGACGTCCATCTGAGTTTCTAAACCATCAT
>JAOXYD010099304.1:0-11775 GCA_028565735.1 Pinacopodium congolense | reverse complement strand
TTTAATTATATTATTTTTTTGTTATATATCTTTATTTTAAATAATAAACATTAAAATGAAAAATTTTAATATAATATATTTTTTATATTATAATTTAGTAAAAGATTAATAAAAAATAGATTAATAATTTATATATCTTATTATTTTACACCGGCTCAATACCGATTTTATAACGATTTTATACCAGTTGAACCTTTAAACCTTTAATCCCTTCCTTTACCGGTTCGATGTCTGGTCCGATTTTTAGAACATTGATGAAACTAATAAGTTCTTGTATATGGGAAATATAATGAAAATATGAATAGAGGGCATTAGGATGTATAGATTAATCTTTGACACTTGATATTACTTGGTTCTAGAAAATTGTATTATGATCTGACTAAACTATAAATTTAACTTAACCAATCTAATCCTAGACTAACCAAAGGCAAGCATACCTTGTCAACAAGTAGTACAAAACAGAATAAAACCCCAAGTATTGTTCTTCTTAGAAATCTGAGCATAACACTAGGTCAATCAATGTAAAATTATCTAAATGACTCAAAATAATTGATTAAAAGAAACAAACAGGAACAAACGAAAAGAAAAGCAAACAAAGCTCAATCTAAACAAAGGATAATGGATTAAGAGTCTAAAAAATGATAAATTAGCTAGGATTTTAGATTTTAATGGGTTAATAAACAAGAACACAAGCCTTTAGACAAATTTAAGGAATGTGTCACAAAAACAAGGCATAACTAATGATTATGGAAACATCTTTTCTCTTCCAAACACAATTAATCTATTTTGATCCAATAAAAAATCAGAATAAAAGGCATCAATCATAAGACACCTAGAATTAAGTTTATTAATTCTAGGAACCTTAACAAAAGATTTTAGATTTGGTTCAACACCTAAATTTAATTGTGTCACCTAATTAATCTTATAACAATTAAAAGCCCATGGTCATAGGTCCTTTAATCATTTAAGAATCTATCTAAGATAGTCTTCAAAGTAAGATTAAATCAAGCACTTTAACTAGGTAAAAATCTTCCAAACACATAGAAAACCCAATAACTCAAAATCCTAACTAAGCATTTAAACAAACATAATCATCAATAGAAACCAAAATATATCATAAAAGTGCATATCCATTAATAAAAACAAGAGTTCATACAAATAGGATAAAAATAGAAGGAAATACAACTGAAAATTGATCCAAATCAATTGAAATCCTATCCTTGAATCCACCTACAAACTCTTAGAGCTCCAATCCAATAGCAAGATGCTAGATTAAACAAAATAAAACAAAAACCTAAGCTAAACCTAATTAAAAAGATGAAAATCGCCCATAAGGACGAGTCTCTCTTCTTCTACGACTCTCTCCTCTCTCCTTTTTTTAAAATATATTTTCCCCTTTGCTGCAATGTTTTTGGCTTTTTAAAGTTTTATTCCACTCATCCTTCCCTCTAGGGTTGCATGTCAAGACAAGCTCTAGCTTTCCTCGCAAAACGTTGTTGCTTTGGAAAGGCTTTTAATTCACTAATGTGCTGCCATATTTAAAAGCTCCTACAAAGATCCCTTCCTAAACATTTTATGCTGATGTTCTTTAAAAACTTGTTGACTTGCTTTAAAACCATATGTTGCCACCTACTAGACTCTTTGAAGAGCTTTGTGTTTTGTCTCGTTCTCAAGCCCTTGATGCTGCCACCTGTAAGCTTTTAAAGCTTCACCTTGATTTATGTTTTCTTGCCAAACTCTTTTCAGCTTTTTGTCCTCCACCCTTACAAATGTTTTCTCCAAGTTTTAAAGCTTGAAAGCTTTTTATCTCATTCTCCTTTCTTTAAATCACGTTTTGGGTCTCTCCTTTTCATTCTTAAAAATCTTCCTTGGTTTTGTCTTTTGTTGCTTATGTTAGTGGGATACTGATCCTTATTGAAAAGCTCCTTGCCTCCAGTGTTTTTGCTTCCTTCCTTAAACACTTTCTTTAATGTCGTTTTGTATATATGGAAAAAGCTTTGGTCCCACTCTCTTGCAACCATTTGATGCGTCTCCTAGGAAGGTTTTTGAAACTAATTTTTGTTTCATTCTCCTACCAGGCTTTAAAGCGCCACCTGCTAGGATAATTTTTAGTTTTGCTCCATAATTCACCAAATACCTGAAATTAACTAGAATAATTCTAAATTGGTATAATTCATATAATGAATGGAAGAAAACATAACAAAATATACGTCTAAAACAAATGTAAAATGCCCATCAACAAAATGTTTTTATGTTTCTAAATGTATTAGAAATTTAGTTTATGTTACAAAGTTAGATGATGTAGCACATAACTTTCATATTGAAAATAGTTTTTTTTTTCATTGTATAAACTCAAGTACTATTATGATTCAGATACTTTAATTAATTGTTTATATCGTTTCAATCTTGATGTTAATTTTATTGTATTTTTGTTTAATGTAAACTTTATTATAGGAAGTAAAAGTAATGCCGATAATAAGTGTTTTAATTTTTTTTAGTATAAAAGATTAGGTCATATATATAAGGAAATGGTACAGAAGTTAGTGAAAAATAAAATCTTACCTCAATTGGATTTTACCGACTAAGATATAAGTGTAAATTGCATTACAGGTAAGCAAACCAGACATATATTAAAATATTCAGAGACAAAAAGTAGTGAACTAATTGAGTTAATATACACTGACATCTATAGTTTTTTTGACTTTCCTTAAAATCTAGTTTATGATACCTTTACATTTGAGGTTGCTAGGCATAAGTAAGAATATATAATCCACATAAAAAGAAGATGAATATGAGAACCCTTAGTGGTTATTTCATCAATCATCTCAAAAAGTTCAAAGAATACAAATTTTACTCTTCTAACCATAATACGAGAATAGATGATTCTGGTAACGCTTAGTTCATTGAAAATAGTCAACTTAGTGGAGTGGGGAACTATAAAAAGTGGATATTTAAGAGATTTGAGTAGAAACTCCTCCATCAAGTATTATTTCACTAGTTGTTATCGCTCTTATTGTATCACAATTACATAATATACTGAAATAACAAATTGATATTCTAAATCCACAAGTTGAACATATTAATATTGAATCAACTAGAGATGCACAAGTTACAAATGAACAAGTAATGTCACAAGAAATAGCGTTTTAAAGGTCTGTAAGACATAAACAAATGGCTATTTGGAATGACTATGTGATTTATTCACTTGAACATGAATATGACTTGAGCATTGATTGGAATCCAGTCTCGTTCAAACAAGCCATGAAATGTAGCAATTCTGAAAAGTGGTTCGAAACTATTAAAGGAGAATTAAAATCAATAAATAATAATAAAGTCTGGGAATTAGATAAATTGCTAGAAGGTGCAAAGTAACTAAGATGTAAAGGAGTTTTTAAGACCAAACTTGTTACTAAAGGTTACACTAAAAAAAATGGCATTGATTATAAAGAGACTTTCTTTCCAGTTTCAATGAAGGATTGTTATGATCTTAATGGTTCATTATAATTTAAAATTTCACCAAATGGACGTAAAGACCGTATTTCTAAATGATGACTTAGAAGAAGAAGTGTATATGGATCAATCGGAAGGTTTTTTGACCATAGGAAAGGAAAATTTTGTAAATCCTATATCACCTTAAAAGGGGATGAATTGGGTGTTTAAAAATTTCTTGACAAATTAAAACACTTTAAACACCTTAGGTCAATTTTAACTATATGAATTTTCTAACCAAAATTCAACATAAATGATATGCCAAACTTTATATCAAAATTAAATAAATTCAATCAATAATAAACCAATCATAATAAGCATAAATATAGAGAGGATAGGGAAAGAGATGAACACTTAGATTTATAAAGGTTCGCCTACCTCAAAGATAGACTACATCCTCTCCAACTACTTGTTGGAAATTAACTAATAACTAATCTGACTTTAAATGAGTAAAGAGTAACCCTTACCGCAATCTTGATTATAAAGCTAAGAAGAACCTTTTATAACAATCTTGATTATAAGGCCAAAAGGAACCTTTACAATAATTTAGATTCTAAGGCCAAGAGGAACTTTTACAACAATCTTGATTCTAAGGCTAAGAGGAACCTTTACAATCTTACTTTAGAGTGAAGACTAATCCAACAATCTTGTTCAAAGGTCAAGAGAAACCTATACAATAATCTTGAATTCTAAGGGTCAAGAGGAACCTACCAATTTTACTTTCCAATAGGTAATGAGTAACCCTTTACATACAACCAAATTATACAATTTTATCCCTCAAACTAAGCCCTAGGCTTAGGCTACTAAAGCATGTACTCAAGCTTATATAGCTTATCAAACTTTGATTAAAATCATCATAATATAAGGGATCAAATGCAATTAATGCAATACTTATGCCTCATGTAATGTCTAATGCACATACAAGGCCTAAAGCAATCCAATTCACAATTAATGAATAACTTAATTCAAATCTTCTTTATCCTAGGTGAAGAGCAACGCATCTAATCTATTTTAAAGGTGGGCAAAGAGCAGCCTATAATCTAATTAACAATTAACAAAAAATAAGTCCCCCATTTATGTAACCAATACACACATTCTATGATTTTTCTCTAATGCTTATGCAATAAAATAAATTATAAAAATTCTAGAGTCAATTAAATAATTTGCCAGGTTTCCTAACACATTCACAAATCGTGGACAAATAAATTTATCCAGCAAAAACATAATTAAAGCCTCAAAAAATCTGATTTAATCTATATGAACATAAATTGTCAAAACATGCACTCTATTTGATTCATCCTATATATCTACGAATTTAATCAATCAAATGTTACAAAATAATTGCTATGAACCTACTACAATCTCAGTATATATGTTAAAAACAATTCCTATGAACATACCCAATTTTATAGCATTAAATAAATGGATAAAATGAAGACTAAAGTAGAAAACGTCAAACCTAGATAGTTTTGGTGAAACATACAAAATTAAGCTTAAACACAAAATATAATGGCTTAAAATTTTTAAAAAAATACTAGCAACCTCTTAAGACTTACATAATTTGAAAAAATCAAAATTTTAACACCAAAAATAAGTTTAGATGCCAAATCAAATTGAACAAAGAGTTGTATAAAAAAACTTGACATATTTGAGCAACCTATATTCATTGAGCTCAAACAAACGTTATGAGTGCTTAAAAATCAAAATAAAAGCTTTGCTGCACTCTTGAAACCTTAAAAATAAATGTGTATGATAATGTTAAATCAATATAAATGGTTTTGCAAGCTCAAAATTGAAGAATAGAGAAGTTCAGAGAAGTTTAACCAAAACAAAGACAGTTTTGGTGTAGAAACTTTAAAAGCTTGAATCTAATGAAATAATGATTAAAAAACCAAATGAAAGCTTTATAAAATTTTTCTATGTCTAACCTAGCTAGAAACATAAATTTTATACACCTAAAAATGGATTTAAAACAAGAAAAAATGAAGATTAACAAAAATAGTGCAGAAACTAAAGAGAGCCTAAGTGTTTTAATAATTTGGACTTGTAATTCATATTTTAGAAGTTCTAAACTTGATAAAAGTGTTATGAAATGATATTTATAGATTTGGGAGAGGTTCAAAGTCGTTTGACACAAGAATTAGCCATTTAGGGGACAAAAATCAATTAAAACCTAAAAAGGAAAACCAGCTGTTAGAGATAAGGACTAAAACGGCATCCCCTAGAGCCTTCAACGATGCCACTGAAGGATGAGCATCCCACTATTGAAGTTAATAGAAATAAGGGTAAAATGGCACCTTTGTGACCCACCATTTAGCTCCTTGTGACTCACCTTTTGCTTTTAGAAAAATACAAAACATGAACCAAATAAGATTTAAACCTTTTCGCACAATTTCGTAATATTAATTAAGACTTTAAACAAGTTTTAAAATATAATTAAAGGTGATTTAAATTATTAGAACAATTCAAATAATTCAAAACATAAGAAATGCCTTGATTATGAAACTTTTCATTCTTAAACAATTTTCAAACTTTTTCAAACCTTTCATAAATCATAATTCACAACACACTTATGACACAAACAAATTCAAACACATATAAGCAACACTTAAACATCATTTTAATTCACTAAAACATATCAATAAACATACATTAAATCATTTTAACACACTTTAACTTAATTATGCAACGTTTACTATATATGCCATTCTAATTCAATTTCTAATATGGAAAATATCATACAATTCAATTCTTATATGCCTATATGCAAATGTGTTATGCAAATGTGTCATGCAAATGTGAGAGCCCTTTTCAAGGATTGATTAAGATTAAGTTTAGGAAACTTATATTTTAAGCCCTTTTCCTAAACTTATCCAAACTTGATCTTCATTCTTTTGATCTTCACTCTTGATCATCACTTAATCTTTAATCTTTATCCATTCTTAGTCATCCAATGCTTGAACTCTTCTACCTTAGGCTTCATAAATATATTCTTATACTTTAAACATTAGCCTAGCTTATAAATGCATCAAAAACTTAAAAATTAGTAAGAATAATGTTTTGTCATCATCAAAACATATGATTGGAACCTCTTTAGTTCAACAAAGTTGGTGTATAAATTAAAAAAAATCAATATATGGATTAAAAAAAGCTTCATGATAATGATAACTTAAGTTTAATAATACTATTACGTTATATAGTTTTATAGAGAACACTATTGATTAGTATATTTATATGAAAGTTAGTGGGAGAAATTTTATTATATTAGTTCTATATGTTTATAATATCCTTCTTACTGCTAATAATATGACTTTGTTACATGATGCAAAGAATTTTCTCTCTAATAATTTTGAAATAAAAGATATGAGTGAGATATCATATATGATAGGAATCAAAATATTTTGTGATAAACCACAAGAATTGTTAGTATTGTATCATAAGGGTTATATTGATAAAATATTAGAGATATTTAAAATAAAAAATTGCTTTATAGGAATAATCCTAATTCAGAAAGGGGACAAATTTAATGAAATACAATGTCCAAAAAATGATTTGGAACGTAAGATAATGGAGTCTATTTCTTATGCATCAATAGATGGGAGCTTAATATATGTACAAACATGCACTTAGCCAAATATTAGTTTTACTATTGGAATGCTAGGCCGGTATGAAAGTAATCTTAGAATGGACTACTGGAAATTGAAAAGAAAGTACTTACATATTTATGAGGCATAAAGGATTATATGCTCATATATAGAAAATCAACTCATCTCGAAGTGATAAGTTAGTCGAATTCAAACTATGTTGGTTGTGTAGACTTAATGAAATCTACATTCGATTAAATGTTCCTATTGAATAGAGAATAAGTATCATGGAAGAGTGAAAAGCAATCCGTCAATGCTACTTCCACCATTAAGGTGGAATTTGTGACATGCTTTGAGACCACGATTTATGTATTATGGTTACAGAACTTTATCTTAGGTCTTGTCATTGTCGATAGTATCATTAGACTACTAAGAATTTATTATGATAACTCTACAGTTGTTTTCTTTAAGAATGACCAATATTCAAATGATGCTAAATATATGAATTTGAAGTACTTGTCTGTGAAAAAAGAAGTGCATAAATGGAAAGTGTTAATTGAGAATATTGGTACCGATATAATGATAACGAATCTGTTAACTAAAAGGTTAACGCCCAAAACATCTCTTGGCTATGTTAAAAGAATAGGCATCATAGATAAGGCCCTGTTGGTATAATGTTTGACATGTATATATAGATATATATATATATATATATATATATGATTGTCTTGTTTAATTTTATTTTGATACTTGTGAATTCAATTACAGTCATATTTTTGTCTATTTACTTATCATCCATATTATGTTGTATACAAATATTATTTCTCTGAGATAACAATTATAATATTACCCATTTAAATTTTTATGAGTTGAATTGATCATGTAATACATGAAAGGAATTATGTTGTTAAATAACTTGTGACTACCATAATTCGAGTATTTCAATTTAATTACGGATAACTTGATAGATTTAATATATAGTGTGAACTTAAAATTTTGATATTGAATCACCAAATTATAACATGAATCAAGTGGGAAATTGTTAGATTATTTAATCTTGTGACCCATGTAACGTGATTCTAAATTTAATAGGCCCATTATGATGGATAATAAGTTTAAAGGCATTGGAATCAAGTTGGTCCATAAACCCTTCCCTCTCACTTTAAAATGGTTCTAGAATGATAGTTTTTAAATACACGTAACGTAACAGATATACTTCTCATCTATGAGAGAATTAGAAAAAAGCAACCAAATTTGTACCAAGAACTCAATATAAAATCAAAACTAATAGATCAAGATATAAGTTCATGGAATATATTTGGTGTTAATCGATCTTACATGGGAGAGATCATGCAAAGGCAATGAATTAGCAACATCATTTTTTTGCATGTTTGAAACTTAACCATATCTTTAGTTTACTCTATGAATAAAATTATTCAAAATTTCAATGAAGTTTCCTTCAATATTACATTATAAGAGTGGGGTAAGCTGTGACATCTTAGGGTTGTTTAGTTCTGATTTTTATTTTGATTTTATGCTTCTCTTTTCTCAACTATGGAAATTAATGTAGGTTTTTGTCATTATTTTTCGTATTTTATTATTAATTTTTGTATTTTATTATTGATTTTCATATTTAAAAAATCAAAATAGAAAACTAAAATCAAAATCATTAACAAATGAGTTTAAATGTAAAACGTCCAATCATAATCGCAGTTACAATTATAGTATCATTACCGCAGTTGGACGAAATTATAAAAGAGCATCTCTTATGATCACAATTGTACGCCAAATTTTCAAGCTCGCTATTTAATTCAAACATAATTATGAGAGATTATGCATGGTCACGAATGCTCCTGTGCATAATCAGTGACGTAATGCAGGTTTATAAAGTCGTAATATTACATGTTTTTTCTTATAAGACGAAAACTCTACTGGTGCATAGACTTCCAATGACGATAAGCATTTCCAACACTTGAGCACAAGAACTTTCTTGGAAGCGACAAAAGATTCTGCAGGAAAATATAGTGTTATGTCATTTTACATCGTCGACTCTGCTTATTCAAAGTCGAAAGATTGGTGACAGATCCGTGGATATTATACTGGAGGTTCAATTACATGGCCTTTTAATTATTAGTAATTATAAAAAAGGAATCTTTTTCTTAGTGAATGAACATTGATTATTATTAAAAAGTCACTAAGTATATTTTTTATATTCGTCTAAAAAATTTCTGGTTAAGGATAAATATAGATGGGGGCATCTTGCTTTAGGGAAGAGGAGGCACATCTAATTCCGGGCAATGATTTATTCATTAAAAAAATTCAAAAAAATAAAATAAGCTTTTTTGTTTACAAAAGGATTTTAACTCTAGTTATAAACTCATTGTCGAAGAAAATTTTTTAAATTGACATATTCCTTGTTTGATTTTTCAAAGTCCTATCCATTGTTTTCATGTAGTAGGAGAAAAGTTTTCTATTTCTTAGCCTAAAAGATATGTGGCAACTCATTATAACGATGTATTGATATAGTATGAAATAATATGTTTAAAAATCTTAGTTCTTTTTTTTTTTTAACTCAGTTCTTTACAATTGAGGGAAAGATTTTAGAATCAAGAGTTAATTAAACAATCATCAAATATTTATCTTATATTTTTATGTTTTCCTAAGGAGAAAAAAATTCAAGAAATATTTTGAAATCAAGAGTTTAATGATTTACAAACTATGCGTATCTTATTTGGAAGAGGATTATCTATAATATCTTAACGTAATGCAGCATAGTTATTCTTTGGAGGGCCTTTTTTTTTCTTCTACTTTTTGACGCTATATCTAAACTTCTCTTTTATTAGAAAATTAATTTTTAGAGTTGATAATTAAATATGGTGAGTCTTTTTTTACATACAATATCTAAATGAGTTCATTAAAATATAAAATTGCCCCTTAATATAATTATTCAATCACATTAATACAACTATTCAAATATGATAATATAATTATTCAGTCTTGGTAATTTAATTTTTAAATTATTATGATGTAATTACCAATTATAATTGCATCATTACTCAGTCTATTAACACAATTGCCTAACTTATATAATGTAACTAGCCTAAAAATGAATGAATGACTGAAAAGATAAGCGTTTTTAGACATTTTACCCTCTATCTAAAAAAATAAATCTTGATTTATATTAAATTTGTTAATAATTATTTTTTATAAATTAATCTTGTGTTATTGTTCCCAAATTTGATTGTATTTTGCCTTAAGCAAGCATGAAGTCATCAATTCATCATGGCTCTGTCAGGAAAGAAAATTATCAGTCTTTATTTTTAATTTTTAATTTTATATATTTTCATTAAATTTGATGTGTTGTTTTCAATTTTTGTACTTTTTTTAAAATTTTTGTATTGGTAATTCCTTTGTGATGTTTGTTATTTTGATTGTTTTGCTTTTAGGATGACGAAAGATTAGAAAAAAGCGACCTTAAGAAAGGTGAAACTGGTAAAAGTTTTCCAGATTCCATCAACATCAAGCACATTATTGCAGATAAAGTCGGAGGAAGTAGTTGGGTTGGAAAATTCTGAGTCCACAGAGACAACTGGAGATTATAAATAATCATTACAAGTTAAAATATTAGAATAATTATTTATTAATAATTATTTATCCAGTAAATTGTGAAAATAAAACGATAAATATAATGCAAGAAAGGCCTCGTGACTCTCTCAAAGGCCTATAAATATAAGCTGAAATCCCTTATATTCTTATAGCTGGCTAAGGATTGTAAACACTTTGAGAAGAACCTTTTTATCTTCTATTGATCTATATTAGTAATTGCTTCTCTTCCTTTTGCATTCTCTTCAATTCATCAAGATGTCCCATCCTCCATTATTGTTGTTAGCTTGTGCTTTAGCACTTCTATCTTCTTCTCTGGCTTCTGCTGCAATTGTAGAGCACACATTTGAAGTAATTTCCTGAACTCTTCCTGTCATTTTCTCTTCTTTCATTGCTCTCTTTACATTTGGTTCTTCAAGAATTCTTCTAAGCAAGCGTCTGTATGTAGCTATGAGTCCCATGCAAAGGTGCATGGCACAGGATTTGCTACAGAATATCGATAATAACATCCTACTGCTAATGCTAATTCGATTATTTTGTTAAGAAGCTCATACGATACATACAAGCTTGAAGCTGACTCTCATTGTAAATGTTTCAGGTGAAAAATCTCACTGTCCGGCGGCTTTGCAATGAACAGGTCGTAACTGCAGTAAACGGAAGTGTCCCCGGTCCAACAATTCGCGTAAAAGAGGGTGATACTCTTGTCGTTAAAGTCATTAACAACTCGCCATACAACATGACCATCCACTGGTAAAATCCTGGAATATATTTCAGATTACAGAAGCTGCTGATTGCTAAAATCCAATATAAATTAATACATAAGTACAGAAACCTTTTTTTTTTTTTTTGAAAAGTAAACAGAAACCTTACTTTTGAAATTCCTAATGTCAAACTTTCCTGTCACAATCTTCCAGCATCAGCTGTTTTTATTGGAAACTTAAGAGACCACCAAATTCCCAACAAATGTTAATTTTCTCGACAGCTTTCGTCGTTAACTTTATGAATCGGCCGTGATATTTCGGCAGGCACGGAGTCTTTCAGCGACTTAGTGGGTGGGCAGATGGGCCAAATATGGTAACACAGTGTCCAATTCAACCAG
>JAOXYD010099293.1:0-11775 GCA_028565735.1 Pinacopodium congolense | reverse complement strand
ATACATAATTATGACTACAAAAGAGTATCATTTTTCTATGATTTAAAACACATTAATTACTTCGGACCGTTTGAAAATGTTTTGATTTTGAATTTGATTTTCAGATTTTCTAAACATAAAAATTTAAAAAAAATATCATAGAAATTAAAAAAAACACTCTAATACAACACAAAAATTAAGACAGATAATACAAAAATCTATAAAAATACACAAAATCTAATACAAAAATATAATTTCCACAACTAAAAGCTCAATCAAACGGTCCTTTAATGATTAATCTAGGCAAGTGATCATTGATTTGAGGTTGATTTTTAATTTTGCTTTATTAATTTTACAATAACTAATATAAATTTGTTTCTTCTTTTTTGTTGTTTATTTGTTTATAGAAACAAGTTTTTGTTAAGAAAAGTTTGTATAATGACACTAATTTGAATGTTTTATTTTTGCTAGTTTGGGACAGAATGGAAAAGGAAAATGCAGAGTTTTTTAATGCTTACTACATCAGGCTGGAACTTAGCAAACAAATCAAACAGTTCAATGAATTACTGCAGAAGCAGTGCGACGTCATGCAAGCTTGCAGCAAAATTAACTCAGCTTCTTCTACCAAGGATCAGCTTCAACCATCACCTGGTAAGTCATGGATTTTTATTTTATTTTTGGTTCAGAGAGTATAATCAAAGACGTCACGGATTAATATAACTTAGTTGGAGACATACGATAACACGTTTGGTATTACTTATCGTTTTTATTTTTTAATTTTATTTTTATGTATGTGTATTGATTTCTGTGATATTGTTATTAGTTTTTCTATTATTTTTTGAATTTTTATGTTATATTAATATGTTGTCTTTTTCGATTTCTGTACTGTTTTTATTGGTTTTTGTGTTTTAAAAAACAAGAAACCAAAATGAGAAACCAAAAGGATACCAAAAAAGCTCTAAAATTTGAATCTTCCTCGGTTTAATAAAAAATTTGTATATAAAAAATAAATATGAGACCTAATTTTCATATTTATGATGTTCCTGTGGTTTGTTATTTTTGTAGAAGTCTTAGGAATGTAGAGAAGTTTTATTATGAAATAAAAAGTTGGTTTCATAAGTCATCAAGAGGCTTAAATGGCAAGAAGGTTATTAACCCCCTAAAGACCCAAGTTAGTATAGGTACATAAATTAAAATAAATTATTTGTTTTGTAGATTTCAAGAGGAGTAAATGGCATGTAGATAGTAGATGCTTAAAGTGTATGACAAGTGATGCATCTCAGTTGATCTCACTTAAGAGAAAAGATAATGGATATATGACCTTTAGAGATAACGTTAAGGGTAAGATAATTGGCATTTGAAAATTTGATAAGAATAATCATACTATACTTGAGGTATTAGACAATAGTATTATATTTATGGAAATAACTATATGGCCATTCGTTTATGGCCTTTCATGGTCATCTTTAAATAAGACAAAAGCTGTTTTAATTATTTTATTATTATATTCCTTTGTCTTATATAGAATGACCATAAAAGGCCATAAATAGATGGCCATGTAGTCAAGTCTTATATTTATTGGTGAGAGAGAAGGAAATATTTATGTTATTAATCTTAATGACCTTTGTAACCATGATGTGAAGTGTTTGGATATTATGAGTAAAGATGTTTAGATGTGGCATAATAGATTAGGGCATACAAATATAGAGCTCATCTCTAATTTAAACAATGAGTAACTACTGAGTAGACTGCTAAAGGTGAAGTTTGAGAAGGATGAGGTATATGGAACTCGTTAAATTAATAACATCTTCTAAACCTTTGGAGCATTTATATATGGATTTGCTTGATCCCAATAAAATTACCAGTTTAGGTGAAAAATCATAAGTATTTGTTATTGTTAATAATTTTAGTAGGATTACATGGATGTTGTTTCTTATAAATAAAGATGAATGTTTTAGGTCATTTATCGAATTTGCAAAAAGAGTATAAAATGAGAAAGTTTTTTACAATTGCATCCATTAGGAGTGATTATGGTAGGAAATTTGAGAATGAAAATTTTAAGACTTTTTTTTAATGAGAATAACATATTTCATAATTTATCTATGCTTAGAATTCCTCAAAAAATTAAGTTTTTAAGAGAAAAAAGAACATTATAAGAAATGACTATGGTTATGATAAATGAGTATGATCTTCTTAAGTATCTTTTGGGTAGAGACCCTAGTTTTTGCTTGTCATATATCCATTAGGGTCTATATAAGACCAACTATAGATAAAACTCCCTATGACTTTTAGCATGGAAAAAGGCAAAGATTACTTATTTCAAAGTGTTTGGGTACAAAAGTTACATTTTAAACACCAAAGATAACTTAGAAAAGTTTGATACAAAAACAAATGAAGGCATTTTTATATGTTATTTTTAAACTAATAAAGCATATAGGGTATTCAATATGAGAATTTTAGTAATTAAAGAGTTCATGAATATTGTTTTTTTATGAGACTAATCCCTTTATATGAAGAAAAGCCTTCAAAGATGTTGATATAGATCTATAAAAAGATTTAGAGATACTAAGTTTGTAAAAAGAAAAAGATGATTGTCAAGACACCCTATGTGCAATAATGAAATTTTTTTAACCAAATGAGGGTGATAAGAAGGATAAAGAGATCCCTAGAGATTAGAGATACAAAAAGGACCTTCCAACCAAATTATAGACGATGTGTAAAGAAGTGTAATAATTATATCCTCCTTAGAGGTTTGTTTCATATTGCTTTTAATTTTTAAATTGAGCCAAGACCATAGAAGATGCTATTAATGATGAATGTTGGATTGTTTCCACGAATGAGGAATTGAATTAAATTAAAAGAAATAAGGTTTAGACATTAGTACCTAGGGCTAAAGATAATCAAATCATAAGTATTAGGTGAGTGTTTAGGAATAACTTAGATGAATTAGGAAATGTTGTGAGAAACAAAGATAGGTTGCTAGTAAAAGGTTATAATAAAAAAGAAAGTATATATTATGAAGTGACTTTTGCAGTTAAATTAAAGACAATTAAGTTATTAGTTGCATTTGTATCTTACATGAGTTTTAAAATTTTCAAATAGATGTAAAAATTGCTTTTAAAAAAATAGTTTTATAAAAGAAGAAGTTCATGTTGATTAACTACCTAATTTTAAAAATCATGATGCACACAATTATGTTTATAAACTTTCAAAGGTTTTATATGGTTTAAAACAAGCTCTTAGAATTTGGTATGAAAGATTAAGTATTTCCTTTACAAAATAGTCTTATTAAAGGTAAAGTAGATATCACCCTCTTTATTAAAAGGTATAATGAGGACATCTTGATTGTTTAAATTAATATTGATGACATCATTTTTATGCTTACTAATAAAAGTTTGTGCAAGGAATTTTCCAAGTGCATGAGTAGGAAATTCGAAATAAGCATAATGGTGGAGCTTAACTTCTTCCTAAGATTTCAAATAAAGCAAATGAAGGATTGGATTTTCATTAATCAAGCAAAATATATTAAGGAACTACTCAAACATTTTGGAATGTATCAAGCAAAGTCTATAGGAACACATATGAGTATCATAACAAAGTTAAACAAAGATGAAGAAGGTAAATCTATAGATGCTAAGCTTTATCAAGGTATGATAAGTATTTTACTTTACCTTACAACAAGTAGACCCGATATTATATTTAATGTATATTTGTGTGCTAGGTTTCAATCAAGTTCTAGGAAATTACATCTTTTAATAGTTAAGCACATATTTAGATATTTTTTTGGAACCTCATCTTTATGATTTTATCATCCTAGGACTAAGCCTATAGAATTAATTGGCTATTTTGATATAGGTTATGCTGATAGTCTTTTAAATTGGAAGAGCACATCCAATACTTGTTAATTTTAAGCAATACATTAGTGCCATGGTTTAATAAAACAAAAAAATTAGTAGCTTTGTTAATTATGGAAGCAAAATATATGGAGGTTGATAGTTACTGTGTATAAGTATTTTTCCTAAAACAACAATTTAGAGATTTTGACATAAAACTTACAAAGAACCCTATTATATGTGATAATACTAGTGTCATATGCCTAGTCAATAATCCAATTCAATTTTTTAGGATAAAAAACATATATAAAAGGTATTAGTTTTTTAGATAAAAATCGTGTGTAAAATGGTGTTATTAAATGAAATTTATTGATACACAACTCTAATTGGCCAACAATTTTACTAGATCAATGAATGAATATAGTTTTTGCATGATTAGACAGTAATTAGGCATAATTGATAGTAGGTCACTTAAGATTTTTTTGTGTGTAATTGTATATGGTTTTGACCTTTTTGTGAACTCCTCCATAACAATTACTATATAGAAATTACTATCTTTTAATTCCTTTATAACATTTTTTTTTAAATGGGTAACTTTTATAACTTTTTGATGATCTCAAAAAGGGGAAAAGTTTAAGTGATAATTGATATCTTATGCATGAGATAGCTGTAATGATTCCTTTCAAGCTTTACTATCTTATAATAAATTGATGCATCTATTTAGGAGGAGTGTAACATGTTATAATGTATGAATTGAAGGAGAGCATGCATTACATGATGAATATATGTGATGTTTGGATTTAGGTAGTGCATTGAACATTTTATTTAGCATGTTTTGGTTTGAATGTGTTTGATTTCTCTAATATTACATGTTTTGTCATAATTAAAAAAGAGAGATTGTTAAACTAAATGAGGTTTTAATCTTAGTTTTGATAATAAAAAATATAATTATTACTGATGATTTATTTTATTGTGAAAGGTTTGAAAGAAAAGTTCAATTGAATAGGGTTAAAAGTGAAAAGTTTGGATTTGAAGACAAATAATGAGCACAAAACAAGATCAAAAAATTTGGTAAATTCAAGATCTTAATTTAAGTAGTTTAATTTTGTTTATAAGTTTTACTTGAAGGTTCAATAACTTTATAGGCTTAAAGTTGCATTTATATTACATAAGTTTTTCAAAAGTACTTAAAATTTTTCACATGGCAAGAAAAATTTTGTTCTTTGAGTTCAATTGAAACATCATGATGTTTAAAATTATCTTTGGGGATGAATAGAAACTTGCATGAATTATTATGAATGAAAAGAATGGTTTTTGAAAATTTCAAGAATTGATTAAAATTAAAAAGTATCAAAATGTATTTAAAATTTCATGGATAAGTCACTTTAAATTTTCTTATTTCAAATGAAATATATTAATCACAAAAATAACTTTGGAAAGCTTTGTAAACTTGGTTGAGTCAATATTTTAGTGAAAATATTTTAGAATTGTTAGAAAATATTTTAGTGAAGTTTTTGAAGACTTTTAAAGAATAACAATGACACCCTATAATGACGGTATGAATGGCACCATTGTGTCACGTTGTCTCCCTGGTAATTACATGGTGGACTTAATATCATTATTGTTATGTTGTTTTTTTAGTAGCCTAAAGATAATCTATAATGACGGTATGAACGGTGCCGTTGTAATCTAAAATTTATATAGAGTTATAATAACGGTAAATAATGACATCATTTTGATGCACTAATATGGTCCCTAATAGAAGTTGCAACAATGATTTTTTGGAGTTTAACATCTTTTTAATTAATAGAAATGGCTAGTTTAAGTATAAGAAGGATAGAAATACGTGGAAAAGAGATTTACAATAATCTTTATAAGGTTTGTGATAATTTTGAGCATAAGAGAAATCACAAAAGCTTTCATTGGGTTTTATTGAGTTTTTTATGTTTGTTTTGTAATTTTATGAAAACATTTGATTTTTATGTCCTTAATCTAACAAGGTTTGGTTTGTGATTTGTTTATAAAGTTTTAAAGAAGCATTCATCTTGATAAGCTCGTGAGCCCTTTGGTTATTGGATTTCTAAGGGAAACACTTTTAAGATATGTATTTTTATTATTTGTGAGATATTAGGATTAGGATTCTATTAAAAGTTTTCTCTTCACCATTGAGGAAAATTATATAAGATTATTGTTCACTTTTACTAAAGAAAGATTGATATTTTGTTAAGGGATCTTCTTTATCTAAAGAAGATTTGTAAACTTTTTGATTAATAGCAAAATTTTTCATAAGAACATTGGAGAGTAGATGTAGGTAATAAAGGGTATTGATGAACCACTATAAAAATTCTTTGTATATCCTCTCTTCCTTGTTTCTCTATTACTATTATTTGTGCATTTGTATTTTATCATTATTATGAGCAATTGAAAGTAGCATATTCATCTCATTTAGGTTGAATTTTAGCATAGGAATTGCATCTATCATAAAATTGGTTTAGGTTTAAAGTTAAATTTTTTTAAACACCTAACTCACCTCCTCTTAAATTTCATTAGGGCCAACAAAGATGATTCAGAGGAAGAAAATAGTTGTGAACCAAATAGATTTGGTTGATATCAATCATACGAGGGGTATATGAGGGGAGACATCTATAGAAGCGAAGATAGAGATGCATAGATTTTCGGTTAAAAGTAGACATATCATATTTTAATGAAGTATATATATCAAATAATTTCTAGATTGGATTGAAAAAGTTGATATATTCTTTGATTATTTGGAGATTACATTATATAACAGAATTAGAATAGGATCGTGTCACTTGAAAGGTAGAGCATCTGTATGGTGGGAGAGGATTTAGTCTAGAAGAGAACTTACAGGAAAAGGTCCAGTTTAGACATGGTACCAAATAAAGTATTTGCTAAAAAGGGAATTCCAAACTCTGAATTACAAGAAAATACTATTTCAATAATATCAACTTTATCAACAAAGGAATAGAATTATACATGAATATATTACAGAGATCATGAAACTGACAGAGAGAAATAATCTCCTTAAATCTGAACGGTAGTAGGTCGTCAGATATTTGGAGGAATCAATACCAGCTCATAAGGACAGGTTGGAGTCCAAGTTTGATAGATTCTATCCTAGGTAAGGAATATGGTTCTAAAGGTTGAATTGATGCAATAAGAATAAGAGAAGCTATAAAAGCTATAGAGCTAATAAAATACCTAAGTCTGTTTAAGAGTACACTTTGCGAAATAGTAGGAACAAGGGTCGCTATATAATACTTATATGATGGTTATTTATAGTGATAAAAATATTTAATATATCTCTTATATATTGAGAAATAATTTAAAATATATAAGATGATTTTAGGTCATGTGATAACAATTAATAACATGAGTCATCAATTATTTTCTTTAAATAAACTAAGTACACGTAAGACCTACAAATTAAGTGATTCTAAGCAAAGTATTTAATGAGTCAACATTTGCTATCAACATGCCCCACTAAAACTAATGCATTTGGGTCTTTAGATAACTTAAAACAACCCTCTCTAGTATGAACATAAATAGTTGAACAATATTAGTTTAGAGAAACTTGAGTTACACACCATAAAAACCAATTTTGATTATCATGTTTACTCCTTTGCCTCTTTACTTCTCCTTACACTCACTATTTTTTACAGAGACATACTTATCATGGCATACACCATTTTTAGAAGAGATTGTGAAGAGATAGACCTTCTGACGCAGCATATAGAGTTGGATTTTTCAAAAGTTGTACAAAAGCCTTTGAAGAATTAAAGAAATTCAATAGAAAACTGAAAAATAATGTTTTTATTGACAAAAGTTCCCCCAACGTGGCTACAAAAGACAATATAAACTCTAAAGTATGAAAACTTAAGAATAAAATAATATTTTACTAACAAAATAATAAAAATCGCATAAGCTCTGTGTTAGTCTCCTCTACTTAGAAAAAATCCATCCTCAAGTTTTGGTGAAAGTTAGAGCATAATGGAATTTCTTGTATTTGCTTTTTCTTCCAATTTTATTTTCCCTTTAAATTCTTCAAAGACTCTTCTGCTTGAGTGGCCCTCTGCTTTACTCAATTTTGGTGTTGGCCAAGGCATCTAAATCATTAATATACTTTTACCTATTACTTTTGCAACCTTTTTAACTCCTTTTTTTCCCTTATAACTGTGACTTTAGTGTCATAATTTTGGCGATTGATTTAGAACATTTAGGCTATCTTCCCAATTATTTCCTTGATTACTCCTCTACTTGTATGTTAGCCTCTTTCTTCATCACTTGCTTTATCACTACAGAATGCATCCGCCTAATTTCTTTAACTTTTGTGTCGAACTTTGGTGTAGTAGACAAGAATGCACTACTCTTTGTCGTTGCTTCCTTACTTTTTAATGGAAACAATGTATATTTCACTCCATTCTTCTCCAAAATGTATTTGTTACTCATTTTTAAGTACCAAGCATCCACATCATACTGACACGGTCTCCCAAACAATAAATGACATACATGTATATTAGTAATATCATAATATACCTCGTCTTTATATCTACTAATAGAGAGTGTAACTCTACATCTCTCCATCACCTCCATCTTATTTTCTGTAGTTTTGATCTACCACAAGTTATAAGGATTAAGGTGCTTCTACACTGATAACCCCAATCTCTTCATGGTCTCTTTATCGATAATATTTTCATAACTTCCATTATCAATAATAACCTCAAACTCTTTATCATAGATGATACATCTCATGTGAAACACTTGATGTCTCTAGGTTTAGTCTTCTTATCAATGGGCCAAAATTAACTTCCTAACAATATATATCGGTCCCTTATCAACTTCATATTCCTCATTCTCATCACTGTTAGCCTCACAATATATTTCTTCTCCTTCTTTGTCTCTATTTACAATATTTACTATTTTCCTTAAAGAACATTCATTCAACTTGTACTTAGGTTGGCTATATTTAAAGCACTTTCCCACTAATAGCTTAGTATAAGAGTTTTCAAGCCTCTTCACCTCCTTGTCATGAGTCTTCACCGTCAGTTTCTTTCTAGTAGCTTTATCCTCCACCTTCTGCGTGACATGAGTGTTACCTCATGATGTGTATTCCTGTATAGGCTCAAGCCTCTACATAGGTACTAGAACTCTATAACTCTCTATACTTCTCCTGCTATAGTCATGTTGCATCATATTTGTATTAAAAACCA
This sequence comes from Pinacopodium congolense, assembly GCA_028565735.1. Taxonomy (NCBI): domain Eukaryota; kingdom Viridiplantae; phylum Streptophyta; class Magnoliopsida; order Malpighiales; family Erythroxylaceae; genus Pinacopodium; species Pinacopodium congolense. The sequence continues at coordinate 2,732 of JAOXYD010099293.1, read as the reverse complement.
TATTTTTTGCCTCATAAAGTGTTTGAATGACTTGTACTCCAATTTTAGCGTTGGCCTTAAACCCTTCAAGTATCTGGTAACCTGTTGTCCTTCAAATTTAATAACTTATTCCTTTCAGCTAATCTCATAAATTTTGCAGTATACTTGTGTATCGTCCCACTCCCTTGATTACATCGTTGATATTGTTAGAATAAGATCTACTTATAGTCTGGGGTGAAAACTCCTGTTTTAATAAATACTTCATCATGTATCAAGTGTGTATATGATCCTTTCCTTCATGTTCTTATCATAATTGAATTCACTCCCACCATGCAAAAGCTACCCCTTTAAGTCAACACGTTATAATTCTAACCCCTTTATCAGGTGTAATCTCCAAATAGTCAAAGAACCTATCAAATTTTGGCAATTCAATCTAAAAAATCCTCAATTCCTAAACTACCATTGAAGTAAGGAATATTTACCTTTAGCATGTAGTCTACTACCTTCCTTTTTTCTTTACCATAAATGTCTCTTTACCTATGTCTCTCATATTGATAATAACGCTTAAATCTGCTTGGTTCATAATAATCATCCTCCTATGATTCCTCCTTATAGGCTAGTTGTTATCTTGTAGGTATAGATTTACCTATAAGATCACCACAAGCCATCTCTAGCCTTGGCTTTTTATAGTCAATCTGTCTCCCATGTATATCCCTTCCCAAAGCATCTAGACAGTCTGCAATCTCATCAAAATGCTCCTAAAAAATGTTAGAATTTGTGTTCCATCTATTGCTCCAGATGTTGCTCCAAACGTTGTAACACTTCGTCTCCTAGAAAAGAAGCTTTAACCTCTTGAACACTGTCACGAAGATCGTTACTATCACCCCTAGTCAACATCCTCGCTTTAATACCACCTGACGCAGCGTATAGTGTTGAATTTTTCAAAGATTGTACAAAAGCCTTTGAAGAATCAAAGAAATTCAATAGAAAACTAGAAAATAATGTTTTTACTGACAAAAGTTCCCCCAAGGTGGCTAAAAAAGACAATAAAACATAAAAACCTAAGATTAAAACAATCTTTTACTAATAAAACAATAAAAATCACATAGGCTTTGTGTCACCTTCAACTTAGAATATTAAAATTTTTGTTTATGCTTGCATTAGGTAATTGATCCAACCAAATATAACTCATCAGTTGCAAGGGATTTAATTTATTGTTAAATATTTTGTTAGTTATCATGATATTATCTTTTAATTAGTCCAATGATCATGTCACCACCACATGACATCCAAAGTTTTAAACAAAATAATTTAATCAAATGTAGTTTAAAATAGTTCATTAATGATTATTTTATTCAATATAAAAAAAAAAGATATAGTATCGTTGATTATATATGATATGATTTGGACTTGGTCTAATTTCTCTCCAAACCCTCTTAAAATGAGTAATCTTATGAATAGAGATTTATGAACTTATATTTGATGAATGGTAATTAATAAGTGACTTAGCTAACTTGAAATTAATTATGGGTTGAAGGAGAATTAGCCAAATTATAATACCTTAAACCTATAAATACCCTTCATTCACTCATATTTCCTATCTTTCTATTTTGACCCCAAGAGTTCACTATGCAACAAATTATCCTTCTCATCATTCATCATTACCGATGACCCTAACTGGCTAAACAATTATACCAATTAATTCTACTCACCTATACCAATCATTCCATGAAACTGTTAGAAACAAAATAAAAATCAAAGAGGAAAAACATCAAAATTTGCCATCCATCAATCCATTATCTTCAATAGTTATTGTGGGTAACCAACACTAACATCTAACTCACTTCAACGTTAGGAATAAAAACCCCAACATTTTATCATTAGATAATGTTAGGATCGCCACCTATAGATGAAAATCTAATTAGAAATCCAATAGGGTTTTTTTGTTAATTCATCTAAATCTGGTAAGCATCTAAACTTCTTATAGTTATAAAAGTTGTTATACTCACTAAGAGCTTTCGAATGGTATATAAATCATTAGATTTTAAAGTTAGAAATTTTTCAGTCACTAGAGGAATCTTCTAGTTAATAGAATATTTCGATAGCAAGAGTTATTTTTTCAACAAAATTTTCAAATAATTTTAAAAATATTAGAAATGGTTTGCGAATTAAAAATTATGGAATGTTTAGATAAGGATAAAAATAATAGCCTAATTTTATAATCGAACTATCTTAACAAACCTAATGAGTCTTAAGTTATTAATTGAGCCCAATAGAATATAGATGATGTTGACAAAGATGATTCCTTTCTTATTTTTAGGTACATTAAGAGTAGAATACACATTATGAAACTTTAAAAAATAAGTACATTAATCAAATAAGTTCATGTCCACTTTGCTAGTATATAATCCATACCAACCTTTGAACATGGTTCAATACTTAGCCCTGGCCACGGTTAGGTTTCTAACCGGCTAACCGTCGGTTTAATAACCGGCGGTTAAGGTTTTAAAACCGTAACCGTAATTAACGGTTCTAAACCGTAACCGGAACCGTTATGAATAGTTTCGGTTAAGGTTAGACTAATTTTAAAACCGTAAACCGACGGTTAAACGGGCATTTTATTCGTAATTATAAATTTTTATTAATTAATTAACTAAATTAAATAAAAATATATTTAAAAAATAAATAAAATTTAACATTATATTAAAAATATATGTAATTTTATTTAATAAAAAGATATATTATTATAAAAA
>JAOXYD010099292.1:0-25494 GCA_028565735.1 Pinacopodium congolense | reverse complement strand
ATATAGATGCAAATTAAATAACATTTCAGGAAAGAACCTAACCATACAACAAATAGTAAATAAGGAGTTAAGGGGAGAGAAAGTATATCAATATTTATAGTGGTTCAACAATCCCTAGTAATTGCCTAATCCACTCTCCAATTATTTATTGAAAATTTGATTAACTCACTAAAAACCAATACAATCTTTTTCTAGGGTGAAGAGTAATCCTTACAAGATAGAATTTTCTTATTGAAGGTGAAGAGTAATCTTTGACAATTATTTTTAAGGTAAAGAGGACCCTTTACAAGATTTAATATCAGTTAAACTAAGAATATTCCTTTATAGTTAAAAAACACACCTTAAGAGATGTTTCACTTAAAGCTCAATTAAACCAAATGCTCCTTGCTTTCATTAAGTGAAATGATAGATCAATGATGCACTTGAAAGCTTAAACAAACTTAATATGGAATATTTGAAGCACCAAAAACATGTATATATGATGAATGATAAAGTGAACGATGAAATGTTCCAAATGTAGATAGTTTTGATAAATGTATTTATAAATGCTTCCAATGAATAAAATAAGCCTTTAAAATTTCACTTATATAATCAATGAAGCCCGTAAGGACTTAAAACAAACAGAATATAGTAAGTTTGAAGCAACAAACTTTGATTAAATGATTGAAATCGATGAGGACAAAAATGACACACAAAAATAGGTAGCTTGGAGTGACCTATGTTCTTTAAGCTTCAAACAATATTTTGAGTGCTTAAAAATTGAAGTAAAAGCTTTATTTCACTTTTGAGAACTTAATCAAAATGTGTATGATGATTTTGAAGTAACAAAAATGGATTTAATGAGTGAAAATCACAGAACATAGAAGAGAAACAAAAATAGAGAAAATTTTGATATATATGAACAAATAAGTTTAAAAACAATGAAATACAACCTTAAAAATAAAAAAGATCAATCAAACTCTTAAATAACTAAAAAAAATAGCAATAAATTTAGCCACCCAGAAATAGGTTGGAATAAAGAAAAATTATATGAAAAAAATAATAGCAAAAATAGTGGCAACTTTGAAGTGTTTGAGATTTTGAGCTTATAAATTTGTTTTTGGGAGAAAAAAGATCTTATATAAATGTTTAGGAATGTTATTTATAGGGTAGGAAGGAAATGAAGTTGTTAGGAGCAAAAAATAATTAGTTGGGACAAAAAATTTGTTTGAAACCAAGAAGCAAAACTAGTCGTTATTATGTCAGATCCTAAATGACGATTCTTGGAGAGTTAAATGGTACTGTTGAACTTTTAAAATAGTAATGCCTTGCTTTCAATCAAATATTGGATAAATGGCCTTTTTTTAGTGATGTCGTTTCAGTCATATGCACTCGCTATTTAAGGCCTAGAAAAACCAAAACAAGTTCCAAACTTTTCCAAATATTATGCTAATATTAAATATGACTTTAAAAAAGTTTCAAAAAATATTTTAAGACTATATGAATAACCAAAGTAATTTAATGACTTCAAAAACATAAATTTGTCTATATAATGAAAATTTATGCAACTTTATAAAGCTATATGCATTGCATTAAAAAAATTGAGCCATTAGATCAATTGAATAATAAGTAAAACTTAAAAATACATTTAAAACACTTAATTAAGGTATTAGAGCTTGCTTGATGCTTTTCCTTCCATTGGCTTTCAATTTAGCCTTTAAGCTCAAACTTTCCATGTTGAATTCATCATGAAACACACCTATCTTTAAACTTCACAACATAAACTTAAATCATTAGTAATAAATCATATTTTGTTATCATCAAAACCAAGATTAGAACCTTTCTTGATTCAACAATGATGATGCTATTTTCAGCATGAGATCATACCAATCAAAATTGTCCTGTGAAGTAAAGCAGACTGATTAAATGCGAGTTTCTTGTGGGAAGAAAATGCGCCTATAAGTGACTTTGGTATCATTTGACTGTAAACTATACTATATAGTGGCCAAAATATATGCAAAAACATCAAAATTTGTTGAAAATTTTAGGTCACTTTTGTTAGAATATTATTGTTAGTGTCGAAATATTATTTCATCAGCAAAAAAAGAGTTAGGCTATAATATTGGTACCAAATGAAAGCTTCTGACAAGAGGAACCTATTAAGTATGTTAGAAAAGAAAGCGTTGTGTTTCTTTTGTTAAGTATGCTAGAAAACAAAGCCCTTCTCCTCAATAGATCAATTGGCATAAGGGCTTGCATTAGGAAATTACGAACAAATTTCAATTATGATTTTTTCTCTAAAATACTCCATTTTTAGGGATGTATCAATGTATGTAATTTTATTAAAAATTCCACATACTTTCAAATAATGCTTCAATTTAGAGTTTTAATATTCTCCACAATTATCACTATAGAAAACCTAAATTTTTTCATTATATTGATTCTTAATGAGATTGAGAAAATTTCTAAAATATTTGAGTCACCTCATTTTTAGACTTCATTAGACATACCCAAGTAATTTTACAATTATCAATAAAGGTAGTAAACTAACAAGATTTACCTATTACTATAATTTTATATAGACTTCATATTAAAATAAACAATCATGAAAGGTGATAGACTTTATTTAAAATTTTAAAAATAAAATTCAATGATCTTTTGCTAATTCACAAACAGCACAACAGAAAGTAAAGGCATCATTTTTTTCTCAAAAAATTAGGTAAATTTTTTTAAAGATACCTGAAGGATGCGTGAACCAATCTTCAGTGTTACAACTATATTTCAACTGTATGCTTCTCTCTTTCAAAATCTTCCTTGACCAAAACTTAAGTTAATATTTTAGTCCCTTTAGATTATAAGTCTAAGTAATATAAGTTCCTATGCTTGATACCACAACTAAATGTCTACTTTGATCAAATGTCCTTAAAAAATAAAAGTTAGGCAAAAAAAAAAAAACTGCGATAAGATTGTTATTATTTGAAAAATAGAAAAAGATTATCATTTAATGATAGAATAAGTAAGACAAAATCTAAATTGAAAGCCTTATTCAGGATTAGAGATCTTCCTATAATTATGACTTTAATACCATCAGTTGTAGAAACAATTTTCTAAAAGGATGGTGTAAGTTTTTAAACTTTGCTAGATTCAAATGTCATATGACTTAAAGCATTGGAATCAATTATCAATGTCTTATTACAAATAGGTGTAGAAAAAGTAAAAGCCTTATCATGATTCCTTGTAATTGCCACAAGTGTCAACATTGTATCTTCATTATCATCCTTTGTTTCAGATTCAATTAAGGAAGTAGCTTAGTTGGTTTGGGGTTTCCTTCTTCGAGATGTTCAATTATGATCTCACCATTATCAATGATCCCTATTATGACCTATCTTTTGATAATGGGTATAGTAATAAGTAGAACTTTTGGCATCATTAATTGTCTTTGAATTCTATTGAGTTATCATGGTTGCATCTTCACAATGTCCAAAATCTTCTTTTAATATCTCATGTTGTACTGTAATCGCATAACAATTTTTGAAATTTAAAACTGATTCTTTTTAGAGAATCTCTTTACGAGCTAGTTCAAAATAATCATCTAATTTTGGAAGAAATATATGTAATCTTAATCTTTCAACATATTTTCGATATATTACTACATCATTAGGATAATTCATAACTACTTTATTACACTGATCCAATTATCAGAAAACACCTATTAGCTACTCATAATATTTGAAGAGTGTTTTACCATTTTGATTGAAAGTGAATGCTTTCTGGTTTAAGGAAAATAGTTGCAATTCATCACCTTTATGATAGGAAAGCTTTTGACAAGGCACTCCAAATTTCACGAGCAGTAAGTAGGCATAAATATCACTTCTTGGTCCTTGGACTCATAGACATCAACAGCCACCTTTTCACCTTTTCTTTGCTTATACTCATCTTACAATTATGTAAGGGTACCACGAATATAAGAGAACTTTTTCCCTTTCAGTGATATGCATCTCTATTATTTGTGACCAAACATTATAACTTGATTCGGTGAAGTTAATGCTTACATTGAATGTAGCTTCTTACTTGATGATGATAGATATTGATTTTGATAAGATGATTCAATATTGTTTTTCGCTCATGTTTTTATATATCAAATAAAATTATGATGGCTCTAAAACTAACTTAAAAAATATGGAAAAAAAAACTTTGAAATGTTAAAATAAAACTCTTGTATTTCTAGACAATTTTTTTGATGGGGAGAAGGTGAAATATATACATCATAAGAGAATCTTCAAAAATAGCAACTAATCTATGATAATCAATTTTAATGAATGACTAGATCTAATTGCTTCTAAATAAAGAATTAAAGACTATATTATAACTGTACAATACAACATTATTAAATAAAATATTTCAACAATCCTTCCATTCCATTTTGAATTCAAAAGATAAAATATTTTTTAAGAGGTTTCCAAGTCTGGGACTTTGTCTAGTGAATATAACTTTCATTGAGAGCTTAAATACTGACAGTTAAGAAAGTTCAATTTTAAAAAAGGTTGTTAATATGATTGATGGACTAATGATCTCTCCTACTATCATTCCATATGACAAGTTTTGGACTGGTATTTTTGAGACCATCCCTATAATGGAAACATTTAATAAATAAGTTATTGGAAGAAACAAACATTTCTAATATCGTGTGTCAAATATTTACGTGGAATTGAATGTAAAACGTGCAAATGTTAGAGAGTTATTATTCTTGGATGTCATTTCCTTGACTATGGATATGACGTCATTTGGGATATTCACTAGGTTGATGATAAACACTTCCTACAGGAACAAAAAATTCTTCCTTTGTAACTTTCCTAACAATTCATTTAATAAGTGGGACAAGATTATCTTCGTAAGCTTGATTGATTAAAGCAAACTTGACGGATATTATGAATTTTTTATGTGCAATCCTCCTTGTTTAATTTAACAAGACTTGTTCAATATTGGGATTGGTATGGTAGAAGCTAATTTGGTGAACACCATAAGTAATATAACAAACTTTGGCCCTAAGATTTCAAGGAGGCAATGACTATTGGAATTGATGCTAGTTTGATTGGAGAATTTGGTGATGGTTTCTATTTTTCTACTTAGCATGTTTGGTAATACTAAACATCTTGCTAATTGTAGCATTAGTTCCTAGTGGTAATACTAATTGGACTATATAAAACAATACATTTTGATTGCTATAAGCAGTAAGACCTGTAACGCTCCTACCTACTTCATAACTTAATTCTTAATTCACAACAATTCCCAAATCGCAAAAATTTTAATTTCTCAATTCAATTTCTAAAATCAACGCAAACCCTAAATTCATAATTTAACCACAATTCAATCTCAATCGTTCAATATACTAAATTTTATAAGTCAAAAGAAATTATCTTAAAATAAGGATAAATTATCATTAATATAAATCCCGATTTCCAAGATTAATAAATTTAATATCCATCCAAAATATATCATTAATCTTAATTGTACCATAGAAGAATTGAATTATCAAAATACAACAAAAATCCTAATTAAAAACTGGTTCTTATGACATCCTACAACAAGTTATCCCACCTGAACTATCTACCAATAAGAACTTGAGGTTAAAAAAGCTTAAAGTCTACTAAATATCTCTTGAAAATTTTAATAGGCAAGGAATGAGCTTCAATCTTAATAAGGGGTAACTAGAACATATAAATATATAAAAGAATGTATATATACAAATAAGTATTGCAATGCATCACAATTTCATATTATAATTTACATCCATATACATTTATTTATTTATATTATTCCATTCTTTCATTTCTCAAATTTCCATTTTTAAATTTTTAGGGCCGCTTAACCTAGTAGAGTTATATTCAATGGTCTCCTAATAAACAGACCACACATGACACTTTTCACTATTGGAAATATATTATGCACTCCTACTTTTAGAATATCGGTCTCATCCAATAAATCATACAGGACACTCTCCACTCTTAGAAGCATTCTAGGTATTTTCACTCTTAGAATACCAATATAAATCATTAAGGATATCCCCCCTTTTGAAATACCTCGACACATGGCTAATAATCAATCTTAATCTCATCACATAAATATCAAGACTATCAAATATAAATCTGCCTAGGCAAGCCACTAACTGAGGTCTCCTTATGATTTTTTTTAATTTTTTCAAATTCACTATTAATTTGTCATGCCATTGCATGCCATCATTGTAAATCTATACTTTAGTATCCTCATGATTTAATCATAATTTCCGTCCATGCGTAATCATATCTATAAAATAATTCTCAACATCTTTCACAAAATTCCATAATCCATCATACAGTAGCTCACCACAAAATTCATCATGTGATCATATGCATATTTTTCATCCAAGCACAATTTTCATAATATTTATATTCTTGATCCATAACTCACGAAATCCTAATCATTCAAAAATCACATAGATTTCACATAACGTAATACATTCAAGTTGCCTAGATTGTACAAAATCACATTATTTATAATTATCAAAAAATGTGTCTAAAAAGACATTCTATTTCCATAAATTCATATAAATCATAATATTTATTTTTACGCAAAATTTTCACATAATAGAATACATTTAAATCTTATCTTTCACACAAATTTTTATTTTTACTATTTATGAAAAACTCATGTAATAAGATATTCTAATTTCTTAAAATTTGTACATAAATCATAATATTAACTTTTCACATAAAATACAAAATAAGGTACATTCTAATTAGTCCCCTTACTTGAAAAATCAAAAACTCTGAATTCCTAATTGATGAGCTCGTCGCAAGCTATCAAATAATAAATTCCTAACTACCCAAATTATGCAGTAATGGTGAGTTAGGGTCGAACCACAGAGATTTGAGATGCAAATGTTATTTCAAATGTTGCAAGAAAAAGAAACATAAAACACCCTGAAAAGATGGAAGCAATATAAAATAAGATGCAAAAGACAAACAAAAATACAAACACAAAGTAAGTTTAGAAAAGATGAATAACAATAGCAAAGAAGTGGGTTGGAGATATCTTTAAGATGTCGGGATGATCATTGATCCTAGAGTCTAAGTAAGAGGTACTCTAGTCATGGTATTAGCCTAGAGGCTCGAATAAGCTCTCAAGCCATCTATTCCTCTAAATTGGAAAAATCTAAGAAGCTCTAGAAATGTCCCTATCCCCATCTATAACCTAGAACAAGCTTTCTAGATTTAATAGTGAAGAAGCTTTAGATATTAAGGAACGACTAACTTAGGTCACCTACTCACAAGCTTGGAAGGTGTAACCCAAAGGTATGGAACCCTAGGTTAGTTGATTAAGTATCCCAACAAATTCAACTAATTTATTGCTATTTTCGGGAATTGCTATGGACTATTATGTATCACACGCTCAACCTTAGCTTTTAGATTAGGAAATTACTTAAAAGTTGATCAAGACTAGAGATAACTCCTAATTCATGACATGAAACCTAAGTCCCAAACCAACCTAGACAAACAAGAACCAAATTAAACATAAATTCAACTCCATTCTCACAATTTTCATCTTTCCATCCTTCTAATATCTCCAAACCCCTAAAAGAACTAGCCATACATGATTAAGCTACCTGGAACAAAGATTAAATGAAAATAAATCATACTTAATTAATTAAAACAAAATCTGGAAAATTAATAACTAATCTAAGAAATCAAATTCAACACTTTATCTAATGAAAACTTAAGTTACTTCAACTAATAAGCAATTATGTAGAACTTAATTAACTAGGACATAATTTAACATTTTAAATAAAAATTCCAGATTATAAAAATTAAACAAAAATGAAATTTAAGTGAATTAAAGCTTAAGAACAAGTATAAAAAATAACTACTAACATAGATGAACCAAGTACCATATGGATAATTGAAACTATATGAAATAAAACCCTTAAACAACTTAATACTTAATCAAGGTAAATCTAAAATTATCATTAACATTTTAAAGAAAAACAATGCTCAAAGATTGGATAATAAAATAATAAAAAGGTTAAACTAAATAAGAGATTCGGCTTAGGTAAGACAAGGATTCGGCCAAGGCAAGGAAAGCAAAACAATTCAGATAAACTATCAAAGTTTTGGACAACACAAGACACGACATTAGCAATTAAAATTAAGAGGAAACAAAAATCAAAAGCATAACAAGTGAAAATGTAATAAACTTCAAGCTACAGCTGACAAACATTATCTACAGGAAAGCTTCATTGTCATGTGAGGAATAAGATGAAAACCGCCCACCATATTTGACTTTCCTGGGTTGGTTTATGTCTTCTTCTCTCCTTGCACAGCCATCCAACTCTCCCAATAGTTTAAGGTAACATAGGAGATTAGCCGTCACACACTTGCCAAGTAGGGAAGATAAAACAAAAAATGCCTACCATGGATGAGTTTTCTAGCTAAGTCTCTCTTCCTTTATTATTTTTTTTAGAGCAGTCGAAAAACATCCACCATCCTTCCTATTTTCATCCTTTGTTCTTCTAGCTACCCTCCCTCTTTGTCCTCTTCCTCTCTAGGTCTTTTGTTCATTAAATACCCATGCATGTCCATCCATCAAAACGGTGTTGTTTGGAGCTTAAAAGAAAGTGGGACAATGGAGAAGAGCTAATGCAGCTTGTTTCAAAGTTAAATGCTGTTTTGGAGCTTTTTCCTCAATAACAATATTTTTGCTCTTAATTCAATTGCAAGACTCTTCTTCAATGCTTCCAATAACTTCAAATCTTCTTCTTTTCTATAAAAATTTCTTTCTAATAATTAAATCTGCATCAAAAAATAATATAAACACAAAATAAGCATTCATAAAATAAAATAGAGTTGAATTCATATTGAAATACATATAAAAATGTCATATAATTCTACCCTATCAATAGTTATCTTTTGATTAGGCTTTGTTTAGGTTTGTGTAGTTTAGACACATTCTCCTCTTATGGTTGGGCTTTCATCGTGATGTCACTTACTAACCACTTCAAGAATTGAACTTAGCTTATAAACACCTAATTTTGATAATTTTCATTTCAACTTAGACTATTAGTTACCTTTTTTTTAACAATTCTTGAAGTGTTACTTTTACTATACTCGTTTACTTGATGAACTAAAATTAAGTATTTTGTTGGCAACTTTAAAGTTTATACCTTACCTATTAGGTAAAATTCATATTTAAGGTTATCCAAATGCTTTACTAAATATGCTTTTACTCAACTACTTGATCTAGAGGTAGTATACATCCTTTTTCAAAATTCTCCAAATTAGGATCTTCATTGTCTTCTTTATTGGTGCTAGTCTTTACTCTATTATCCAATTTTAAACATATGGCTCCTCATTGTTAAGATGGTTAGTGAACTTTTATTGTCTTTAATTGTTGTAACATAAAAATATTTTTTTGTAAAGTAATCTTAATAAAAATTTATAAGGATGGAGAAGTAGATGACTTATTTTCAGTTGTTTAAAACAATATTATAATACAAATGCCTTTGTAGGTTACTAGCTAGCTAACCATATTGAATTGTTTGATTATGTTCCTATATCGTTTTCCTTACTGTAGAGTAAGTGATAGAGAGATCCTTTCTTTTATACTAAAATTTTATAAAATAACTCATTAGGAAATATCATATTGATCTAACTATATAAGGATCATATGAGATAATAATTCACTAAGTACTTATTGATTACTATCAGTCATACAAAACATTAGCTTAAATAATCTATCATTTAAAGCATAAATTTACATTTAATTCAAGACCAACTTTTTAGCAAGTGTGTTGGTCGCAACAAGTAATATAGTAGAGTGTTTTTAAGACTCCGGATATCGATCCCACGAGGAAGTGTGTATGTGATTGTAAGTATTAGGTTAATCGAATTACAATTATCCAGAAAATTATGACATGTATATAAATTATGAAAGCGAAATTACAAAACTAACCTAGAAGCCCAAAAAAACTTCCAATAAACTGTAAAAGAGTTTAAGGTTGCTTTTCCAAATTTATTCAGTTAAAGCTTTGGTGGTTGATGATTTAATTGATGGATCAGTGATGCTTAATCTAGGGTATCTTCTCTAAATCAAGGCAGTGCTATGGTCCAGGCATTGGCTTATCTCTATTAGTCATATCCTGAAGTTTTGTTATGCTTCAAACTTAGGTAATAGGCTTAAAGTTTAGGAAGTCTAATCCTAAATTTCCCTAATTCAATATTAGCATCCTTATGATTAACCAAGTCTTTGTTTATTTCATTGTTTTAAACCATGTTGTTTATTGATTTTTCTAAAACCTAGGAAGAGATTATTGGATCCCAGATTATCTAACGGCAATATCCTAAGTGATTAGTTCAGAAAAAGCATTAAGCATTCAATAAGTAAAAATTAATTCACCAATCATGTATTAACTATTAATTGACATAATTAACCATTAATAAATATATTTAACAACCTAGCTAAACTAAATTTAAACATTAAGCACAAAAATTAATCAAAGATCACAAAATGAACAACTTAAAAAACATAAACTTTGATTAAATCATAAAAACAATTATAATAAGGAGCACATTTAAAACTCTGAAATGCCGAATCCACAGCAAACTAATTGTATGACTACTATTGGATTACAATTATCTAAGGAACTCAAAAGCTTTGAAACTAAGGGGTTAGTTGACTCAATTAAACTAAAAAATCCTAAAAGCTTCCCTAGAAATGTTATAGATTCCAAATTTCTTAAAGATTACTTAAATGGTTACTTAGCTTAGGAATAGGATTCGAATGATTAATTGAGTTATAAATTGAATTGAAATGACTAATCTAGGGCCGTTACTAAATCAAGATATTACTATGGTTGAGTTAATTCCTTTTCTCTAACCATCCTAAACTAATCTTTAGTTATTTCATCAATTAATAGGTATTATTCTTAAAGTTTAAAAGATCTAATCCTAAATTCCTATTCAAGATTAATGCCCTCATGATAACTAAGGTAGATTTCTCAGATCTTTGAATTAAACCATGTTGTTTACTGATTTTTTCAATGATTAAAGTAGAGATTGTCATATCTTTAACCATCTTAATTCATATTTCAAGTGTCCCACTCAAAATAAACTTTATAATCTCAAAATAAACAAAGGTTGACATTTAAACATGTGATTAAGGCTCAATCAATCCATTCAAGAACCTGTCCTAAGCTAGAGAATAGATTAAAACATTACAAGCCACAAGAAATTACATATTCAAACATTAAACACATGTTCTTGCATAAATATGGAAGAAGTAGTAAGCAAACAAGTAATTAAAGACTTAGAATGAGCAAAATGATGCTCTAAATGGATTGACAGCCTTCAAGAACGTTTAAAAACCCCTGAAGATCCTTAATACAACTTGAAAACATGAATAAAAAAGCTAGAAAAGAAAGAAAAGAGGAAAAACCTAACCTAAAGAAGAAAGGAAGAAAAATCTAAGCTAAATCTCTAAATTGGAAGCTCAAATCTATGTTAACCTGCATGAAATTGTGTTTGTTGGCTTCATATATGTGTTCTCTACAAGTGGGAAGCAAGTGGACAAGTTACAGCAAGTGGCTCCTCATATTGCTAATGAAAATCTCTACATCTACTTAAACAACGCTTGAAGAATAACATAACAACGCTGTTTAGCTACCCCCGTTTGGCCCCCAAAATTGACTAAAACGTGAGGCTAAAGGAATAAAACGTGGGTTGCATTGCCGCACCATTATGCTCCTGTTGTGACTCCTTTTATTATTTTCTAAGATTTCCACTTTATTTTTATGTTCATCTTCAAATAGGACAATTCAAGACACAAATTAAACCAAATAACATCAAAATAGGGGATTAATTACATTAAAAGATCATGACAATCTATATGAATTAAGCACTTATCAATCACCAAACAAGATTATAAAAGGTGAAGTCAAACTCCTAAAAATTTCATTTTACACACTAGATATGACTAATTCAAATAAAAGAGCCTTGTCTAAATATTTAATTGATTAAGGCTAAGGACCATTATTATATATTAATCACTTAGTTTATCCAATTAATTTTTAACCTATATTGCCATATGAATGACCATAGCTTTATATTCTTTAAAAATATTTATGTCAAGTTAACTAACTCATCCTTTCTCTCTTGAAAGAGATATTGGGAATTCCAACTCACTAAAATTCATATTCTTCAATCTTAATAATAAATGGAACATTATTCCTTTTGCTCTAAGCAAGGAAATTTATTTAATGCTTAGTAATATAGGATTTGTTGATATAAAACTATTTAAATAAGGAGGTTCCAATCATTAGCATTGATGATGACAAAAAATTTTGCTGCTAATGATTTAGTTTTGGTGTATTTAGAAAGTTAAGTAAATTAAAATTGTTCAATGTCATACATGTGAAGACATCTAGAGTCCAACAAGGAAGAGCTTTTATGAAGAAAAATATAATTAGAGGAAGACCAAGACTAAGTAGGTTTAGTTTTTTTTTTTTTTTTGTAAGTGTGCTTGATCTTTATCAATTTTTAAAGAGATCACTTTTTGATGATCGTTTGCTTATCATTTCGTATATAGGTTTTTTATCACATTTTGGAGTTTGGTATAGTTTGTTTAGGGCATTTACATTGTTGGAATTTGTTTATAATGTCACATTACTATTAAATTGTAAATCAAGAGGAAATTTTGTGATTTCTTTTTAAATTATTCCTTTTGATGAGTCAAAGTGTTTTGAAAAATTTTTTGAAGTTGTTTAAGTTTTTTTTTAACGTTTTTGAGCTAAGTGTATGTGTGAAAATTGGTTTTTGGAATGATTGTGAAAATTTTCAAAAACTTCAAAAGTGTTTAGAATGAAAAACTTTTAATAACCAAGACAAAGTTTATGTTTGAATCAATTTAAGTATTTTGGAAATGGAAAATAACCTTTATATTTCTTTTAAAATTTTTCTGTGCAATGTTTCTAATTTAAAAGAAATACTTTTGGTGTGTTTATAAATTGGTTTAGAATTATTTTAAAGCCAAAATTTTCAAAGTTTTTGGCTAAATTGGACACAAACCAAGACAATATGTATTTTGTATCTCACTTTTCATGTCTTGGTATTTAAAATCACTTAAGGGGTGATTTGTAACTTGTTTGAATTGAATTAAAATTGAAATAAATGAATTGGAGCTGATTTTAATCATTTTGATGTTACACTATGTTGTTTAAGCATCAATAAATCTACGAGTAAGCCACACTGATTGACCAACTACTGATGGTTACCATAGGTCAATTGGTTCATGCATTCTAAGTGCAATAAGTATTTTTCTTTTTTGTAAATTGATTGTTTCCTCCCTTCTAACAGCTAATAATTCTTTTAAATTTCTATTTTACCTTCAAAACAACACAACAAAGTGATTTAATGTATTTGGAACAATCTTTATGCAATTTTTCATTTTAATGTGTTGGTTATTGTTATATAGGGTCCTCTTTGCCTTAAAAAAGATTAGTTAAAGATTCTTATTCACCTTCTATAAAACAAATTTGAGTTTTTTTTGGTTTTTGAATGAATTTAGTTGTTTTGATTATTAGATAAGTGTTGGGATTGGTTTTGGTTATTTTTCTTATTGTATGAGCATTAGCGAAACAGTTAGTACTTATGTTTAATTTTTTAAAAATTTGTTGCATTATGTTGAATTAATTTTTATGTTTGATTTTATTTCATTTTTTACATTATTTTGAGCCCATCATAGTTTTTTTTTTTTAATCAAGTAAACATTTGGAATTGAGTGTGCTTGAGTTGTGTTTGAAAGAGTGCTTTATGAGTTTAATTTTAGGAACCAAAGTCATTAAGATTGGTGATTTAGCGAAAATTCCAACAAGTGTGTTTAGAAAGGACGTAGGCTAAACTAGATTAGCCAAACATCTGGATGTGCTTGTAATATACCTAAGTTTTAATCAAAACTATCAAAGAAACACACCAATAATACCTTAAAACATAAATTGGTAAGTGTACCTATCAATTGCAATATAGTTAAGGTGAACCCAAGTGTTGAATCCACATAGACTACTATTACTAGTGAATCTCTACCAAAATTACATAATCTATCAAGTTGAAAGATGATTAATTGGTTTAATACAAAATAAAAGAAAAAAATTAAACGTAAATTGCCCAAAAAAACTCACAAGAAGTAATACTTAATGATAAAGTTAGAATTTCGGTAATTAATCCCTCTAAGATGTATTCGTATTCATTGTATATCTTGATTTTACTTGTTCTTTAGATTTATTAGACTATAGGTTCCCTAAGGTAAATTACACACTCTCTCGAGTTATGCAATCCTATTAAATTCAATAACTTAGGCAAAAATTTTCTCTATCTCAACCTATTAATTGAAATCCAGACATCTTATGTAAACCTATCTCTAGTACTCTATGTAAGATGTATTGTTTATAGAATGATCTAAAACATATAATGATTTCTCAATCAATCATACACAAATCAAAGCTTTGGAATCAAAGTTTAAGTTCACATAACATTTAAATCTAAATTAATTAATATCCATAAACAATTATAACATCAACTCTGGAAATCGAAAGTTAAATCAAGAATAATAAAGAATACTACATCTTATAGTTCATACAAATTTATATCCTATAAAAGAATTAGTTCTTAAACATTTTATGCTTCCTAAAAACAATTAAAAAGAAGAAGGATAAAGAATAGCCCATGATGAATTCATCTAAATCCTTGACTCCTTGATGGTTATTGATGTAAAATTCCTAGCTTTCATCTTTGATTTCTTGTGTTTGGAACCTTCCCCCCTTTCAAGATTTTGTAAAACCCTTAGGAGATGGATTAAGACTTGATTGTTCTTCCTTGGCAACTGAACTGA
Source organism: Pinacopodium congolense (assembly GCA_028565735.1). Lineage (NCBI taxonomy): Eukaryota > Viridiplantae > Streptophyta > Magnoliopsida > Malpighiales > Erythroxylaceae > Pinacopodium > Pinacopodium congolense. The sequence continues at coordinate 10,602 of JAOXYD010099292.1, read as the reverse complement.
AGTGTTTTGAGGAAAGAGAATGCATAAATTAGGTCAAATTAGGCTAATCCCATAAGGTAGTTTTGTCCAAAATCATGGCTAGGACCACCGAGTGATCATGGTTATAATTTCTTTTGTCCAAAAATCACTGGATGCATTATAACGTGATCTTGACCTTGATTCCTTTAGCACTTTCCAGCTTTTGACACTTCTTGTTCTTTTCACTATAACCTCTTCATCAATTGTCCTTGGGCCTTGAAATTTTGTATGAATTCAATAACATGATGTTCTTGAGCAAAAAATTGTTTCCAAAGCAATTGGAACTCTATAAGTGCATCTAATGTCTCACCAAAGTCCCTTATTCTAAATCTAGTGCTTGCTTAAGTTCCTCTTGCTCTTCTCTTTATGTACTCTTCACGACTTATCATATAGCCTTGATATTTGATGTGGAACTTCCTAACTTGATGATATAACTCCTCAAATTTATTGCACATCTTTTTGAACTCCAAAAGTGCATTAAAATGCTTCTGAAAGTCCTATAGAATATAAACAATCATTGAAACAAAGTTCAGCAATATCTTATTGAAGAATAAAATAAAATATTCACACAAATCACATGGGATTTCCCTTGAAAACCTAAGAAAATGACCATCAAAACATACTTAAATGATATATAATTAGTGTGCTATAAAATACCCCTAAGCGTAAGTTATTGCTTGTTCTAAAGCAACTACTTAAACATCCACTTAAAGATATCAATCAAGAGTTAAGAATTTATTTGGTACAAACAAAAAGCAACAATGCTTTTGATTTAGTTTTAAAACAACTATTCCTTACAACAAAAGCTTTTTTATCACATAAAATCACAATGTTAGGAGCTAGGCAACCCTTAATCTATAATGTCAAGCATCTAATTAGTTTCATATAGATCATCATGCAAACTTATGCAAGGATATAGCAATTAATATAAAGCATACTTTAAATCTCAAAATGGAGCAAGTTTTTAGGCGTTCACCTTGTGTTTTGATATGAGGAAAAACATTTTATCATGAATTTTTAAAAATTGTTTAATTCGATTACCCTTTTCAGTTTGTTTGCAATGTCATCCAGCCTTTTGACACGAAGGTGAGTATTTTATCGTAAATACCCCCAATTACTTAGTTAACTCATATTTGCAAATGACTACTAGCACTATTCATGAACTTTAACCGTTTTATAGATATAAAGCCAGCGGAGTGAATTTTTTCTCACTTTATTTAATCACACAAACTTTTTCTTCCTTAAATTATTACTTGTTCCAAATTCACAAGATAATTCACGTATAACTACATTAGAAAACTAGATATTATACACCAAAGATGCCTAAAACATATGCAATCACTTAAATTAAAAGAAGAAGAAGAAAATTTTGGCTCAAATTTATGTTATAAATCATGTAAAAATTGTTCAATGTTCATAAAATAAAATATATCTATAAACTTTAAAACATCATAATCAATAATCAACTCCCAACTTTAATCATTCCGAGATATGGAATTCAAATCATTCCCAATAGACTCATCATAATTCAAGTATGACAATAAAAGATAAAGCATGCTCGTCCTCCCTTCCCAAAGTAAGTCGAATTGTTCCTAATTTGAAGGACTAACAAAAAAATATATGTAAAATGCAAAAGAAGGAAAGGGAATGATACTCCCTTGAATAATGAAGTCCATGTTATAAGCATGACTGCACTGATGTTGAGGTTATTCTATGTGGTTGAAAACTTTAAGAAGTCTATGATTAAAGCTTATTTTTTAAACCTAAAGATTAATACTAAAACATAAGCCTAATAATAAAATTTAGATCGATAGGGTAATAGTAAAAATAGAAAATAACATATAAAATCATTTTTTGTACATACAGAAATGTTGGATTGCCTCTTAATAAGTGCTTCTTTAAGGTCTTTTAACTGGACCTTAATTCTAGAGAATGAAAATTCTCTTTTAGGTCCATCATCCTAAATTATCTCTTCTTCTCTACATTGTCATGATACCATCTTATAATTCACCATACCTACTATTAGATGTTTTCTTTCACCATTTATGACCTTCATGTCACTCTATAGCATAAAATAATGTTGGACAGCCCCCATTTGATGATCAAAAGATGTAATGCCTATGAAGTCAAAATTATTTGAAGCTTCATTCTCTTCCTTAATGTTTATATCTTCAAAAAAATTTCCTTATCCTCAAATGATACTTTGTCTCCCCTTTACTTTTAGTGGGATGCATACATTCTAGTTCCCTTGGTTCCTCTTTGATGACGCTAGTTGGTTCAATTTTTTCATATTCTTTGAATGACTCAACTAATTTTTCCATACATAATTCCAAGTTGTGATTAGAAGTTTCTAATTCTTCTTGATATGCTTTATTGTAATAATTGAATTGATTTGGAGCTTCAAGTACTGTCATTTTGGAGTCCTATTTGACTTCCAATCTATCTTGGGTGACTTGGTTGTTAAAGATAAATTCATCCAAGACCCAACATAATGTCAACCTGGGCTTTTCTTCAAATGGTTATTGATAGTAACCTTTGGGGTTAGTCTTGCTATTGTTTATGAACTTACTTAAAGCCTCATATAGTACCATACTTGACTCATCTTCAGCTTTTAATCCTTCTTTGTAAACATTACTATTAGATATGAATGCACTTAAAATTACATGCACTACCTTTCTTACTTCCTCCGTGGGTTATTGATGATGATAAATAAGTAAGGGCGACTCATAATGATTCTCATCATGTTAGGAATCTTATGGGTGTTCTCTCTAATTGGAGCTATCGGTGTGGTTCCCTTAATTTCTATGGCTCATCCAACTATCTTCCAAACCTTATTCTGACACTCCTTTATCTTCATACCACTAAATTCCTTACTAATGGTATCCTTACCATGCCACAGTGTCAACTACTTTCACTTTAAAACTCCCACATAATATCAATAAAATAAAATATATAGAACATAAAAAGAAAATTAGAAGAAAAAATGGCTAGTCTAACAAATAATAGAAAACAATTTTAATAATGGCTCAGTCTCTGGAAATTACACCAAAAAATTGATGTTTTGTAATTTACCTAAGTTTTAATCAAACTTATACAAGAAACACACAAACAATACCATAAAAACAAATAGATAAGTATATCTGTGAATTACAATATAGTTAAGGTGAATTCAGGTGTCAAATCTACAGGGATTGCTATTACTAGTGAATCTCTATCTAAATTAATCAAAATATCAAGTTGAAAGAAGATTAATTGTTTTAATAAAGAAAATAAATGAAATAATTAAAATTAAATTGCCTAAAAAATCACAATAAGAAACACTCAATAATGAAGTTAGGATTTAGGTAATTGATTACTTTAGGATGTGTTCGTATTCATTATTTTTCTTCTTTTAACTCATTTTCCATTTTTACTAGATCGTAGATTCCCTACGGTAAGTTACACTCCCTTTCGAGTTATGAAATCCTATTTAATTCAATAACGTAGGTGAAAGTTCTCTCCATCACAACCTATTGACTGAATACATTAATTTGCTCTGTGAAACCTATTATTTTGGCTAAACTCATACTTAACTCAGACATCTTATGTAAGCCTATCTTTAGGATTCCATGTAAGATGTGTTATTTATGGAATGATCTAAAGCATATAATGATTTTTCAATCAATCATATATAAATTGAAGCTTTATGATCAAAGTTTACATTCACATAACATTTAAATCCAAAGTAAATAATATTCATAAACAATTCTAACATCAAATATAGAAATAAAAAGTTAAATCAAGAATAACAAAGAATACTACTTCCTAGAGTTTATAAAAAAAAACCCAAATATTATAAAAGGATTAGTTCCTAAACATGGTATAATTTACAAAAACAATCAATAAGAAGAAGGATAAAGAAAAGATCATGATGAATTCATCTGGATCTTTGACTTCTTGATGGATGTCAATGCAAATTCCTAGCCTTAAACTTTGACTTCTTATGTTTAAAACCTTCCCCTCTTTCAAGATTATGCAAAAACCTTAAGGGATGGCTTGGGACTTAATTATTCTTCTCAGATGGCTGAATTGAAGGTTTTCTAGCCAAGATAGTGCATAAATTGGGTCCTCCCAAAAGGTGTCCATTTTTTATGTGATTTCTTCTATTTTCAAATATCTAGAAGCATCATGATGTGATCTTGGTCGTGATTCCTCTAGCACTTTCTAACTTTCGACACTTTTGGATATTTTTGCTATAACTTCTTAATAAATTGTCCTTTGGCATTGAAATTTTATGTGAAACTCAATAACATGATTTTATTGCATCTTAAATTTATTCCACAACAATTTAAACTTTATAAGTGCATCTAAGTTCTCACTAAAGTCCCTTGCACTAAAGTTGGTGCTTGATTAAGCTTCTCTTACTCTTCTCTTTATACACTCTTCATGACTTGTCATATAGCCTTGATATTTGTTGTGGAGCTTACTAACTTGATGCTATAACTCTTAAAATTGATTTAACATCTTTTCTAATTACAAAAGTGCATTAAAACTCCCACAAAATTCCTACAAAACTTAAATAATGATCAAAAGCAACTTAAGTAATATCTTATTTAAAAATAAACTAAATATGCACCCAAATCATATGAACATTTCCTTGAAACCTAAGATAATTATCATGAGAACATGCCTAAATTATGTATAATTAAGGTGTTATAACCTCTATAAAAATAACAATGTATCCTTCTCTCCCTATCCTTGTTAATTTATATTGTGATAGATTTATAATTGCTTCAATTTAGTTTATTAGCATTGAATTGGCATAACATTCCATATAGATTGAATTTCAAATTAAGGATTTCATATAGTTTAAAATTGGTTTAGTTGGCTTAGTTATTACTTTAGAAAATTTTTAAAATACCTAATTCACCATCAGGCATCATAAGGCTTATGAATGGTATCAGAGTAAGGTCACACTTTTAAGAAATTTTCTAATGAAATAGGTGAGAAAACTTAAACATGGCACATTTTGTTGATAGTTTTAATCAAGAGGGATTGGATGTACATAGGTCACCTTGCTTTAATGGAATGACTTCTTAGAAGGGGGAATTAGACTGAAAATTTTCTTTATAGGCCAAGATTTATACTTGTGGGAAATTTTTTAAAATGACTCTTATGCTTTTATAAATGATATAGAAGTTGTTTCTTTGAATAAAATGATTATGCATTTTATATTTGATGCATTAGATAGTTTTATAATTAATAAATTTTCTAAAACCCCTTATGGCATCCAAGAGGGGGTGAATTGGATGTATATTTTTTTCCTAAACTAAACAATCTAAGCAACCAAGATCAAATTTTTTAACTGTATGCAATCACTAAACAAAAGTTAAACTTAAATGGAATATTATGCTTATGCTAATATGAAACAAATTCAATCATTAAAAAGATAAGGGAGAAGGATACACAAGGATTTATAGTGGTTCAGAGAAACCTCTTAGGCCTAATTCACTCCTAACACTTGATATTAGAGTTTTCACTATATCAGTCTTTCTTAGGGTGAAGAGTGATCCTTACAACTTCTTCTTTTTGCAAAAGAGGTGAAGGACAACTTTTGAAATCTTTTTTCTATTAAGGAGGTAAAGAGCAACCTTAAAATCTTACTTCAAAAGTGAAGAGTAACTTACACAACCTTCTTTCTAATGGGTGAAGAGGAAACCTTACAAATCTTACTATAAATGGGTGAAGAGCAACCCTTTACCTCCTGTTTGGAACAAATAAATTTAGAATGTATAATTAATTTGTAAATGAATTATATTATTTAGATAGTTATCATTTAAAATATGTAATTCAATTGAATTACTCATAATCATGTTTAGAACAAATATAGAAATGTAAATTCATTTACAACTATTTCTTAATATACCTTTGAACATGATAGCTTAATAAAATCAAATAATACCAACAATACATATTAAATTTTTTAATATTTATATTAACAAAATTTTTTAAAAAATCATAAAAGAATTTTCACCAAGCTTTTTTATTGCTCATACTTATGTTGCTACTGCTAATTTCTTGATTGTTATAAATAGATATAAACCAAGTGGGTCAAAAAGCTTTATAATTCCAAGTAGATTATGGTGTTCAATGACATGTATCCTAGACCTGTAGTCTATGCTCAAGAAGTCAATAGAATAATCTTCCAAGTTACGAATGAGTCACCATAAAATGATACTATCCATTTTAAACCATTGATTTTCACCATAGCTACATCTCTAGCACCGGCAAGATACTATAACCAGAGACAATAAATCGTACGCCTTTTTCCTCTTTGCAATTGATTCTACTCTCAAATACAAAGGGGAAAAAAGGAAATTAACAAATAAGTCTTAAATATTGACAAGAATCACAAATTAAAATATACATCCACTTGTTAATCACATAAAATCCACATGTATAACTTACATGAGGAGGAAATTTACCAACACCCATGAGAGTTAGAACATGCTACTATGAGTAGGAAATAGAAAATAAGTGTAATTACTTACTCAAGCTTTTTTTTTCTCTAATGATAACAACTTCACGCATGGTGTCCAAAAAATGTTTTCATGCTGGTATTAAATTATAATATAATATAAAATATAATAGTATATTCAAAAGCACATAAAAAAAGACTAACGCCACAAAAATCCTAATAAGGATAGTTTTGGAAGATAAAAATATGCCTTTCAAACTTAATTCAAGTACATAAAACTTAAACAATGGCTAGATCAATAATAATGTAAGAAGGGGCTCTTTTTGAAACTTACGCACTATCAAAACTCAATGCATATCCTAATGCTCATCTAATACATTAACCATCATAAATCATTCCCAATTTATATTTAGCATCCAAATAACCCAAAGCTTCTTTATAACAAGTGAAAAATTGTTTGAAATGGTAAATAGGAGCCTTTATCAAAATTAACGACATTTACAATCAAAATCCCCAATTAACACACTAATGGACACCTATAATGGTGTTTAAAAGTGTATATAAAACTTCAAGCCAAGAAAAATAAATATAACACACGTTCTAGAACCTTAATGGACTAGAAAAACCAATTTATTAAAAATGAAAATTAAAGCATCAAAGAACAAGGTTGAACAAATGAAATATAAGAGCTATCAATATGATATCGTTTCAATTTTAACTCATTAAATCAACATTTCTAACCTTCCAAAGACACAAAATCAATATAATAAACCTCTTAGAAGCTAAAAAAATTAGATTAAAATAAGAAAAATGAAATTATAACTTGAAGCATTGAGATTGAATCAAAAGAAACATAAAACTCACAAAACTTGAGCAAGGTGGCTTTGTAGGCTTAAATCTCTTCTAAAATGTCATAAAGATTGAAACAAATGCTTTAGGACTCTTATTTATAGAGTTACGAATTGAATTAAGTTGGTGGAGATGTTTTCTAACTGTTAGAGTGAAGAAAAATGCTTTAAAAAGATTATGGAAAACTAACCATTACAAGAATGGTTAACCAATCCTTTACACAGGTTAATCAGTCCTCTATTTAAGATCAAAAACATGTTTAAAAAGAAAAACTTTTCAATCCCATATCAACTCATAAAAGTTATAAATTTTTTCTTAAGTTAGTTTGGACATGAAAATTAAGAACTAAATTAAAGTTTCTCCTAGTTTATGAAAAATTAAACATATTTTAAAAATTTTCAACTTAAACCATTCTAAAGATTTCCAAAGCTTCTCAAAATCAACATTCACATAAATACTTAACTTAAACAAATCTAACCATATTTAGACAACTTCAATCAAGATTAAACGAACTAAAAAATACTTAGACACATTAAGGGGATTTCTTTAAAAGAATAATTCATCACATGACCTTTTTTATTATGAAACCTTATACCTTCCTTAACAATGTCGCTAAAAACTTATTGATGTTTGGTTTAGCCTAAATTATTACAATTAATTATCATGTGAAGCAAATGAACTCATACTTTCTTAAAGCAATTCCAAACTAACTATTAGGGGCAAGTATATTGGTCAACACTTAATAAAGTGGATTATTTTTAAGACTCTAAAATACTAAACTCATGAAGAAATAATGCGGGTACTAGGTCACTTAGATTACAATTATTTAGAGAGAACAAGATTGAAAATTAATTAAGAAAGTTATAATTACTAAATTAAATTGAAAACTTCCAATAATGCAAAGGATTCAAAATTGCTTTAAAGATTACCAAATTGAATGATGAGATAAGGCTTAGGCTTTAAATGATTCAACTGAGTTATGGAAAGACTGGAATATCTAATCTAGGGTATCTTCACCAATTCAAGACAAAGTTATGGTCAAGTTCATGTCTTATCTCTAACATTCCTATTCTATGATTTGGTCCATTTATAGATATGGACAGTACGCTTAAAGTTTGAAAAATATAATCTTAAAATCCATATTTTAAGACAAGCACCCTCATGATTAATCACCCTCATGATTAATCAAAGTTTAGTCATTCATTATTAAAATCGTTTTTTATTGATTTTTCCATTGATTAAATCAGATTTCTCATATCCTTAATCATCTATCAATTTTATCTTAAGTGGCCAATTTAAGACAAGCTTTAAACATTCAAATTAAACAAAGATGAGCTACCAATAAGTGTTAAGAACTTAATCAATACATTTAATAACCTATCCTTAGCTCAGATTCATATTAAAACATCAAACACACACACACACACACACATATATATATATATATAATCAAACTCAAATCACATGTTCTTAAATATATATAAAGAAAGAGAATGAAACAAGTGATCGCAGGGTTCACATTGAACCAATTGAAGCTCCAAACTATTATACAACCTTCAGTCACGTTATCAACTTTGGAAATCCTTAAAAAAAACATGAAAATAACAAATACAAAGCTGGAAATGAAAACATAAAAGGAAAAACTAACCTAGAGAAAGAAGAAGAAAAACTAAGCTAAGATCTTATTTTTGATAGCCTAAATCTAGTTTTAATTGTGCGGAAATGGGTTCTCTAACTTCATATATATGTCTACTGCAATTTGGAAGCAAGTTTGACAAGTTGCAACAAATAAGGATAGAGATCCAACTAGAAATGTCTCAACTGTTAATTAAATAGTATTTGAAAAGTAGTTAAACAGCATTGTTTAGCTACCTGCGTTTAATCCCCCCAAAACTGACATAAAAGTTGGTTAAATGTGAATCTTAGGGAGTTAAACACGTGTTAGCTTAATCCTATCATTTTACAAGTTAAGAGTACATACAAAGATACATTCCTAATCTTAATAAAACTTGATTTTTTTTCTTGATCTTCACTTCAATAATTCAATGCTTGCTCCATTTCCATTTTCTTTATGCATGTTCTTCTACCTTAGGCTCTAATGTATAACCTTTCACATTTTGCATCAACCTACCTTTCTAAATGCATCAAAACTAACACATTAGTAACAAAGATAGATGTTTTCCTATCATAAAAACATATGATTGGAACCTTTTTTAGTTTAATAGTTTTTATGTGTGTCTCAGCTAGCGTTAATTGATGTAGGCTAGAGTAAATTTATGTAAGTGGAAATTAAACTGAAGAAATGGAATATGAGTAAAAAGAAAAGGAGGATGCGTACTTAGAATAAGATGTGGCTCTCCTATGCTTTATGGAAAACAATGAGGATGATGAGGTACCATCTTCTTCAAATTATAATGTTGATAGTGATTGTGACAATGGTGATGATGATAGTGATAATGATTTATCATATGATGAGCTTATTAAATGCCTTAGGATTGTAAATTTGAAAAGGAAGAAACTTTCTTCGAAGAATATAGATGCATTAAAGAAGTTGAATGAGTGCATGTTAGAGAATGATAGGTTGATAAATGAGAATAAGAAATTGAAAAATGATATGCATGACATATTAGAATATAGGTACACATGCACATTAGTAATTGATAGGTTGAAGACTGATATGTATGCCATGATATATTCTAAGGTAATTGTTGAAATGTATAATGAAAATGATTTGGTGCATGAAAATGTGTGTTTGAAGAAGAAAATAGATTCCCTCAAAAAATCTTTGTCAAATTCATAAAGGAAAAAAAAAACTAGAATGCATGCTTGGAGCCTAAAAGGCCTCTAGTGATAGGCAAGGTCTAGGATACTCTTAAGGGAGTGCTTCTAATAATGAAAAGATTGTTTTTGTAAAAGACAACAACTAAGAATATGAAGACGTGCCTAAGCCCTGATTTGATAATGTTGCATCCACATCTAGATCGCAAACTAAGCAAAATCATCATATATTCATACATAGGTCTAGATAAAAGGTTAGGAAGGATGTGCATGTATCCAAATATAGGCATAACTTCTTTAGGAATGTACAACCTCATAATGATGCATTTTGGCTTCAAGTAAAACAAAGAAGACCAACACATTCTCATGCTCCCTATATGCATATACATAACCCTAAGGGTAGGTCATATTCTCATCTTAGGAGGAATTTTCATCAAGAAAAGAATAGGCACAACATTAGGCCTCGTTTTAGGCAATATGTCATGACACATGGTCATAAA